>OZ008367.1:68232885-68417620 GCA_963931995.1 Phaonia tiefii
GCTGGAAAGAAAGCGTGAAGAGTTGCAGAAGCAAATTGAAGCGCTTAATGGTACGAAACAGGATTTAGAGTTTATATTAGAAGCACATCGTCCCACGTGCCAACGTTTGGCTCCAGATATTTTGTCGGTGAATAATTTTGCCGGCCTTGGTTTGACCACGTCCGGTAATGACAACATCACGGGTATAGACACAACTCTGGCCTCGACGGCTAGAAGTAATTCACCTTTGGACTTGAAACCAGTATTGAATGATCAACTATTAGCTCACATTAAAGCTGAACCATTAGATTCTACATTGGATTCCAGTTCATCGTTAGATGGTCCACCTTCGCCAAAAAAGCTGCTGCTAAGCAACAACAATCCTATGATACCACCGCCTCTCCCCAATGTAGCCACCCTGTCGGCATCTTTGGCAGCCGCATCGGCTTCGTTGAACACGCCCATAGTAACAACAGCCCCCGTTAGCTTCGGTTCAGTATTTTCGGCAAATCCCATGTTAAATAGGCCAAATTCCAAACAGCGCCCTAACACATTGCCCACTGTACCACGAAATTTGGCACAACATTTAGCTTTGAATATTGCAGACAATAAACCTCCAACCGATATCAATGGTGTAGCCATTCAAACGCCATCTACGGGTATGTTTAATTTTGATTCCCTCATGGATGGTGGCACTGGGCTGACACCTGTGTCGGGTCCTTTGGTGCCTACATGTTCTTCACAAAATAAACATCCCTTGGAATTGGTAACGCCCACTAGTGAGCCTTCAAAGCTTGTGAGTTTATAACAATAAATGCAAATGATGGATGAGGAGGAGGAGGAGGAGGATGAAGATGGATATAAAGCTGAAGAGGATGAAGATGACGCAGACGAAGAGTAGTAGATTGTCCACAACAAACCTGTGAAAAGAGGAGAGAGTGCAAACGAAGCTGGTCTTAAAAACTTTTTTAAAAACAAAAACTATTTTATAAGCGAAAAACACTAAAAATTCTTACTGTACGAATGAATGTGAGAAGATAAACAATGACTTTTTAAAAGTATATGATTAAAATAAAAAGAAAAATATCTTTTTTGTATGTTTTAAAAAAATATATGTTATAAGTAAAATTAAATGAAATTTATACATAACCTCAAATGTCATTGAGAAATATAATAGGGGAAAACAGATAAAATCTTTGTGAAACGATTAAAAACAACCAATCATTATTTAGTATTTAAACAATTTCGTTTAGACAACCACAAAAAATCAATAACCAAGAGAATATTGACGACGCTCCCGCATAAGAAGTAAAACCTTTAAACTAAGGGAAATTTTTAAAATGAAACGTCCAAATCCAAACAAAAAAATATATTCAGTTTTCGTTTAAACAATTGTTCTTTCTTTTTTTTAAATAATGTATTATTATTTTTAATTATTTTTATTAAAAAAAAATGGAAAAAACCTAAATGTTTCTATTTTGATAATTATAAAAACTATTTACGTACATTTGATTACACCACAAATCTGTAAACTAAACTGTTTTATACATGTTAATGATAAAATTCAAAGCTCTGTCCTAATTTTGCATATTTTTGTTTTCAATTTGTATCGCCAATAATGATAACTACATATACTGTTACTATTGATTCTTTTTTTTTTGTATTTTTGTTTTCAAACTTGATGTATTGTTTATTATTATCATTTTTATATTCTATGTGCAATTATTTAAAACAAAAAAAAAACAAAATAAAATATTTATTTTTTAATAAAAAACAACAACAAAACTAAACATAAATAAAACCTTTACAGTGAAAAAGGGAAACCCTTGAAACAAAACAAAAACAAAAGAGAGTCTTGAAAGGAGTTAGTCAGAGAAAAGAGATATATTAATAACAACAATTAAATCATAAATTGTTTAATAATAATTACTATATAAACCGATAAATTCAAAAAATGCGTTTATTACGAACAATCCTCAAAAAATTATCCGATTCAACAAACAACATTTCAGATAAAAAAAAAACAATGCACTACGATGTTTTGATTAAAAGTAGTTGTTACACTTAGTACATATTTCCGTGGTCACAAACAATCACAGCCTAACTCGAGTTAGGACAAAATTGAAAAACAAATTTTGAGAAGTCACCGTGCTCAAATAAGCAACTCTTTTTCTTTGTTAAGAAGTAAGTAAAAGAATTCGTTTCCTTGGTATCTGTAACAAAGTTATCACAAAAACTCCGACTCCTGATTTCCAGTAAAGATATTAAACTTTAAACTGCTCTCCGTGAAAAATTTTAGAATCGACTTAGGCTGTTATTGTTTGTGACCACAGATTTATTGTTTTTGAATTGGTTCAGCGTAGTCCATATACTTGGTTTATTTATGATCGCAAATATGATCGAGTCTTTATAGAATTTTTTCTTTGGTTTAGGTTAAGAGCGAAATCCAATAGTTTTTGTAGAAATTAATTCATATTTTCATAAAGCTCCACTGACCCAACAATCACAGCTTAATGCGACAAACCGACCTAAAAATCAATTTCAAAACTTATGGGAGATTTCTACCAGCTGTTGTATAAATAAATAAAAATATTCCTCAAACTTAATTCGGATATTGAATATTGGCTAGTGTAGCTAAGTAACAATTTACGGGGTGGGGTGTTCTATATTATTCATTTTACCAATTTGAAATTTGCAACTTTAATATTATACTCTACGTATGTAGTTTGTAAAATCGATCTGGGGGCAAAATGAACCGTCGAGTTCACATGCATGCAGATACAATTTTCAATAGCTGACATTTTTTAGATCACGGTAATCGATCGTAATTTGTAGTGCCTACTACTATTTTTTACATTGCTGTAAGCATATGGCATTAAGAAACACAAAACGAAAAAAGAAATTAAAATAAAATGTAATGATTGTTGTGAAAACACAGATAACTTTTCATTAAATGGATTAATATGGAGATTAAAATTGATGTTTTTATATTTCTCGTCTTCGGATTTGGAAGATGAGTCCAATATTGCTAATATTAGAATAAATATTCGTGACAAAAGCAATCCTTTTTATTTATTTATATTTCTTCATTTACATAACCGAGCCTCGAGGCCAGAAGATGAGTAAGTTGTGTCCTTTAAAGTATGTAAATAATTTCAACAAAATGTTTGAACGTCCATAGATTTAAAAGACGTTTTCGATTGTCGAAATGTGCTTTTAAATATGTTCTATCTCCAAAATAAGTATTTCTGGTCATATGTCGACGTCCAGGTGGTACGGCAGCTTGCCGCTTAATTGTCCCTTTTTTCATAATGCCGTTTTCTACATAATGCCGGGAATGATTTTTTATTTGGATTAGCACATAAGTACTATGTTCAATATTGCAATTATTTTGCAAAATATCAGAAATGTACTTACATTTTTACCAACTTCTTTTCTTCTTATATTTCGCTCCAAAAAGCTAGTGCTTGTTTACGATAACAGATTACGAATCGATTATAACTTCAATTGGTTGCGTTACGATAACGATTTCCGTGATTCACGTTAACTTCATTTCGATGACGAATTACTCGATTTCGAATGCGGTGATTTGCCACCCTGTTCTACACCGAACTAAAGTTAGCAAGAAACCCTAATACCTCGCATTTAATTGCATTTGTAAACTTGCCCGGTTTTACTTTATTCGATCATGGGTAAAGTGAGCCACAGATTTGCCATTCACGAGCATGAACATCAGTTATCGTTGATGTTTATTGTCGGTAATATAATATATGAGTAATATATAAAGATGTTTTCTACATTAATTTGGACGCAATACAAATAAAAATGAAAGAAAATGTTTTTGTTCTGCAAATCAAAACTAATGTATTGCATCTAAATATATTATAAAAATCATAAATGTCAATAAAATCAAATTGAAAGTCAGTTTTTTCAATTCGCCTATCGCTCACTCTCTGAAATTCGATTCTGTATCACATTTGCAGCTAGGAGGTCGATCAGCTGTTTCATCGAAATCCCCTTTTTACTACCAAATAAGAATGTAATCGAAGTTGTTGGCATCACTATCATATTTACTAAATTTGTTGGTAATTTTTGTTAAAATTCATCAGCCACATAAGAAGTTATCGACCAAGCTCATGCTCGTGAATGACAAGTATGTGGTTCGCTTGAGAAAACTAACCACAGACTTGTCATTCATGAGCATGAACATCAGTTATCGTTGAGTTTTATTGTCGGTTTACCGCCCTTTTTGCTACCAAATAAGAATGTAATCGAAGTTGTTCGCATCACTGTCATGTTTACAAAATTGTTTGGTAATATTTTTTAAAATTCATCAGCCATAGTAGAAGTTATCGACCAAGTTCATGGTCGTGAATGTTATCGACCAAGTTCATGCTCGTTCGCTTAAGAAAACTTATTTTGTAGACAATCAATTGTTTGCATTGTTATCGAATGTACGCTTTAAGCGAACCACAGACTTGTCATTCATGAGCATGAACACCAGCTATCGTTGATGTTTATTGTCGGTTTACCGCCCTTTTTGCTACCGAATAAGAATGTAATCGAAGTTGTACGCATCACTATCATGTTCACAAAATTTTTTAGTAAAATTTTTTCAAATTCATCAGTCAGACAAAAAGTTATCGACCAGGCTCGTGTTCATGAATGACAAGTCTGTGGTTCGCTTTAAATGCATAAATTAGTTGACGCCTGGTTTTCGTAAAAGTAATTGATTCTAAAAGTTTAAGAATAATTTTGGCATTTCTGAGTTTTGACACTTCACAATGAAAAACATCGGCTACTAGGCTCGTGTATACTGGACAACCTGTTTAGAATATCGGGCATAATATTAAGTGACCTTGTAATAGATCTAAATATTACAGGTTGGGTGCAGTACTCTGAATTTCCGGTTCTTGTAGAGTCGTGTGGTTTTTACCAAACAGAATCTCTTGTCATTATTGTCGCCCGGGAGAACTGGTCTGCCACAATTTGGAACTAGGGAATCCACAAGCCACGCATTGGATCGAAATGCATGTTTTAACAAATCCACAAAACTTATGCAGAAAATGGATCGAAAATAGTACATGCCGAAGGCGACGACCATGAGGCAACAAATAGCATCCAATGTGAAAATAGTGTGATAATTATAAAAAATAAATATTGTAGGTACTCTTATTTCTGAGTCAATTTTAGTTCATGAGATATAACAAGATGAATTTGTAAATATTGTTCCAGCCCAGCACTGACCACCTTTAGTGATATATTAACACCAGCTGATCCAAATGTTAAAACATTCAGTCACTTCTTGTTGTTTGACTAAGTTTAAACTTAGAGAAACTGAACACTAAGACTCCCAAGTCAACAGAATCAATGGTATTTTGAACACCCCGTTACCAATAATGTGGAAGTTTAATTAATCTATTGCTTTTGTTTTCAAACTACATACTACTTATTAATATGACCAGCTCCTTTTAAAGTTCCTCATAATGGTTTTAATAGATGAAGAATCGTAAAGAGTAATTAACAAAAATAAAAAACAAAAAGTAACAAGCCGGGCGTTGTGATATTTATAAATAAATAAAAATATATATATATATATGTATATGTATATATATTATGTATATAACAATATCTTTTTTATTTGCTTTTTTATAAAATTAATAACTAAAACTTTAATTTCCCCTCAATTAATGGCCTTTAAAATTTAAAACAAAAACAATTTATAGAAATTAAATAAAAAAATATTAAAAATTTACTTTATAAAATTTACACAGTTGACATTCACACTCACTCACACAAAGAAATGAAAGCCTTATATAAATGTTTTTTTTTTATTAACCATAACAAAAAATATATATTTTTTCTAAATATTTTGCTAAAAAATCTATTGGTATCGTACATACATACAACATTCTTATACATATAAGAATGAACATCTACATAATTAGCTTTTTCAAATTAAGACAAAAACTAATAATAAAAAAGAGAATCTTTATATTTTTTATAATCTAACAAAAAATTTAAGAAAAATAAAGAAATTGAAAGCAATTAAAAACACTAGTTTACATACATTTCGCGCAATTAGTGTCACTTTTTTTTCTGATGTACATTGATTGGTAGGCCAAACTTTAAAATTGAATTTGTAAATTTCGGAATAGATATAAACAATCTAGAAGCTAAGAAAGGTAGTGAAAGCTTTTGAACCGCTGATGACACAAGTTGACGAAACATCAATTAAGTTTTTTTTTAAATTCTACCAACTGACAGAACTAATAATCACACTAAGTGTGAAATATTAGTTTTTCCCGTTGTGTAAACTAGTGTTAACGTCCCTTAAAAGTAAAGAAGATAACAAAGAAATCGGAAATTGGTGGTATGGAACAATAATTGTAGCTTTAATTCATCACTAACAATTGATATATGTATGACAAGAAAACATAACAAAAACACACAATTTATGAAAAGAAATTTAATTAACAACTAACTAATACGTTTTGTTAATCTAAATGTATTAATGTCCATAATGAAATAATTTATACTACTGAAAATACCTAATACGATACGAGTACGAGTAATAAATGTGTAAAGAATTTATGATCGAAAATGAATGCAACTTAAAAACCCCAACAACACAAACAATGGATAATAGCAATAAAAAATATTAAAAACAACACAATTAAAAACCAAAAGATTTCAAAATTATTGAAAAACCAATTTGAAAATAAAAATAATCTGTAAGAAATATAAAAAAGTTAACAATTGTATTTACTATATTCAGAAAAAGGGTAAGTATACGCAAATTGAAAAGAGTGGGTGGTGGTGGGTAGGTAGACTTCAAAAATAAATTAAAATCCTCATCCTGTGCAAATAGAAATACAGGTAAACATCCATAGTAAAATTACCAAGTAGTCGCAGTAGATACAATAACAATTGTGCGCAACAACAATAGACATTTTGTTTTTGTTTAGACTTTCCTTATGTCAAAGACGCACATACATATTCCAACAAATAAATGTCAACAGAAAAGTAGAAAATCACACCCTTTGAATCTGACAGAAGCGGCCAACTAAACAAAAAGAAAAAATTTAAATCAGCTGTCTAATGAGTTTACCTTCTTATTCTTCCATGAAAACATTCTTACTATTATAATTCTATATTTAGCTCGGGTTGAAGTCCGGTATACTTCAGTACGTGTATAAAAAATAACGAACATTTCATGAACCGGAAATGTCGCACACTTTTCATTTGCTTGGTACTCAGCCCTGCGAAAATTTCGTAGGCAAACTAAATTTCAGGGCTGTTACGCCAAATTATTTCCTACGAAAACAATTGTTTGAGACCGGAATTTTGATATTTCGGTAGTTTTAACCATAGATAAAATAAACAAATAGATGAAGCACAAGTGTTTGGAAAATTTTAGTGTAATGGGTAATTTTCTAGATGCAATAAATGTGACTTTTTTTGTTCCCAAAACAAAAAGTAAAAAAATATGACATTAAAATTTTAAAATTTCATATCAAACGAAAAAATAATTTTCAACAAAAATATCACTTTGAAACAAGAATACAAATACGTTACTTAAAGTAGAATATGTGATGGCCATCGAATTGGAAAGCCAAGTCACCACCGTCTATGTCCTAATAAATTGGTTCTTCCTCCGGTTCAGCTACCATTCCTTGTTAAGAGTCCTCAGACACTCTAACGGTTTTGGCATCTGCGACCACAGACGTTGCTACAGTTTTTGGGCGGGGAATTTTTTAGATTAAAAAGGCGTTCCGGCATCTTCGTCTTTGGGCGGGCTTACGGGATTTCCCCTATTGATATCCCACCACCGGACTGGACTCGTGGCTTTGAAATAGATTTGTATATAAGAAACAAATGCTATTATGTAAAATCATTTAAATTTTGTCACATTTTTAAATTATTTTGAACATATTATAATGGAGTGGCGTAGAAATTATAATTGAATTTGCGTTTGCGTTTAGAGATAAAATGATAAAAGGTCCTTATGAAAATTACGCGAGAACTGAATGAATTATTTATTTAAAACTTTTTTCTTCCCAAAGTTTTCCAAATCAAGCTCAACAAGGCCTTTGGGAAGATTAAAACGGAGGCCGAATAAGAAAAATATATCAACACATTTATTTAAAACGTTAGATAAATAAAACAAGGTTTTTTCAACATTTTCTTTCATCACTCACGTAAATTAAAAAAAATCCGCCTCGATCCAACAAAAACTTTTCTTTGATGTTCATTACCAGGAGTAATAGGAGCCCAGAACTGCACAAAAACTAGCAAGCAAACATAGTTTATGGTATTACGTATCACCCTGTTGAATAATAATACTTACGCGCCTAGAACTATGCAATGAAATAATTGTTCTTAAATTTGTATCGAATAATTTTTCGCCTAAAACTATGCAATTTATTGTATTCATCATTGATACTTTGATACATACATCGTATACACCATAGAGTAATGTCATATAGAGCTGCCATCTTTCTCTCTGAATTCTCGTTTCACATTCTTCGTGGTGCGGTCGTGCGATAGAGAGTTATTTGACGTATATTGACTTACACCAGATGGAATTACAAAAATTGTTGACTTACATTTTTCATGTCATTTTGATGATAAACTGTGAAATTTAAACGTATTTTGGAGTTTTTTTGTTATCTTTTTTTGTTAATAAAGGGTCCGCCAAATAACTTTTTTTTTTGAAAATGATATAAAAAAAACTACAGAATATATTCACAAATTTCTTTTTTTATTTGAAAGTACAATCCTTCCGGTTAATAATGGAAAATAATTTCATTCAAATTGCTGCCTCGGCTGGCCATGCAGTAGCCTACACGATCGGTCCAATTTTTAAGCACATATCGATTGTGTGCAGCTGTATTTCACCAATGACTTCACGAATATTGTCCTTTAAAGCGTCGATTGTCTCTGGCTTGTCGGCGTAACACTTATCTTTGAGGGCACCCCACAAATAATAGTCCAACGGTGTCAAATCGCAGCTCCGAGGTGGCCAAACGACATCAGCTCTGCGGCTGATAATGCGATCTTCAAAAACAGGGCGCAAAACATCGAGTGTAGCTTCGGCTGTGTGGCACGTAGCGCCGTCCTGTTGAAAACAAATGTTGCCAATATCCTCCTCTTCAATTTTTGTGAACAAAAATTCGTTCAACATGGCCCGATAACGATCGCCATTGGCTGTAACGGCTCATTTTCCCAATTATGCCTCTGGACCAAAATCCGCACCAAACAGTGACTCGTTTTGGGTGCATCGGCTTTTCAATGTATGCGTGCGACAATTTTGCTTGTTTACATACCCGCCAAGATCAAAATGAGCTTCATCTGAAAAGATGATTTTTTTTGGCAAAATCGGCATCTGCAACATTACCATGATTTTCAAAGTACTGTCGAAATATTTCCCAGCGTTGTTCAAGCGTATACACAACCATATTCGTTCAGCGGAAGAATAAAATTAATTATCTGTCAAATCAGACATGAGCTAAGTGTTACCATTCACGAAATAAGCACTAGTTGAAAAAAAAACTTTAGATGGCGGGCCCTTTACATGATTTGTGTTTAAAAATACATCATTTTGACTCATCCAGTGTAATGGACGTACGAGTGATCAGAGGAGCTAACATCGATTCTGATCACTACCTGGTAGCAGCAAAGGTTCGCACAAGATTAAGTAGAGCGAAAATCGTACGAAACCAGACGCAGAGGAAGCTGGACATCGGAAAGCTGCAATTACCAGAGGTAGCCACAGCCTACTCAAGGAAGCTCTAGCAACTTTTGGCACAGAACCCACCCCCTCCCGATGACGATCCTGTGGAAACCCATTTCCGACTCTATAAAAACTGCCGCAACAACCGTACTTGGTTTCGAAAAACCGCTTCGCAATAAACCGTGGTACGATGAAGAGTGTCGCATTGCAAATGACGAAAAGAACGCTGCACGTATGGTAATGCTTCAGTCAATTACAACGCGAGCTGCAACTGAGCGGTATAGGGAGAAAAGAAAGGAGGTAAACCGTCTCTTTAGGCGTAAGAAACGGCGTAAGAAGGAAGAACGAAGCCCGAAAATTCTACCAAAAAGTAAAAAACGGAACTAATGGACATGGTTCAGGGCCCCCCTTCTGTAAAGACAACGACGGAAATCTCGTCGCAGATGTGCAGAGCATGTTGGGAATATGGAGAGAGCATTTCTTCGCGCTACTAATACCTGAGATATTCAATGACGATGAGACAATCGATCACAATATGGACGACGACGTCGATTGCCCCCCTCCTAACCAAGACGAGGTCAGAACAGCTATTGCCCGGCTTAAGAACAACAAAGCCGCAGGAGCCGATGGATTACCGGCGGAGCTGTTTAAGCCTGGCGGCGATGAGCTGATAAGGTGCATGCATCAGCTCATTAGCAAAATTTGGTTAGATGAATGCATGCCCGGCGATTGGAGTCTCAGTGTACTATGTCCCATATTTAAAAAAGGTGACCCGAGTATCTGTGCCAACTACCGTGGAATAAGCCTTTTATCCATAGCATATAAGGTTCTATCAAGTATAATGTGCGAAAGACTAAAACCAATTATCGCTGACCTGATTGGACCATACCAGTGTGCTTTAGGTCTAGGAAATCGACAACTGACCAGATTTTCACGCTACGTCAAATCCTGGAGAAGACACACGAAAAACAAATCGACACCTATTATATATTTATCGATTATAAAGCGGCCTTCGATAGTCCGATACGGGAGAAACTCTATGAAGCAATGTCTGAGCTTGGTATTCCTGCAAAACTCATACGCCTTTGCAGGATGACCTTGACGAACACCAAATCCGCAGTGAAAGTTGGTAAGGATCTTACCGAACCTTTCGAAACTAAGCGAGGCCTCAGGCAAGGCGACACCCTATCGTGCGATCTCTTTAACATCTTAATGGAGATCATTATGAGAAAACCAGCAGTCAACATGAATAAAACCATCAGCAGCTAAAGTCACATGCTGCTCGCGTATGCTGATGATATAGATATCATTGGGCGCACAATTAGAGAAGTTACTGCGGTTTTTTCGAGAATTGAGAAGGAGTCAGCAAAAGTGGGTCTGACGGTAAATGAGGACAAGACAAAATTAATGGTTTCAACGAACAGGGCCTCCGCGCGATTAGACCAAAGCGTGAACGTTGATAACCGTTATAACTTCGAGGTAGTGGACGAATTTATATACCTCGGATCTGCCGTGAACAAAAACAACAACGTCAGCCTTGAAATCAAACGGAGAATTGTGCTTGCGAATAGATGTTATTTTGGGCTAAGCAAGCACTATAGAGATAAAGCCCTCTCTCGAGTAACAAAAGTCCAACTATACCAGACTCATACAACCTGTCTTGCTTTATGGCCCAGAATCCTGGGTCCTATCGCAAGCAGACGAAACATCTGTAGGAGTCTTCGAAAGAAAAATACTCCGAAAAATTTATGGCCCTATAGTGCACAACGGCGACGCATGAATCATGAGCTGTATGAGCTTTATCCTGACATTGACATAGTTAAGCGGATCAAGATAACGCGACTGCGCTGGCTAGGCCATGTCAGTAGAATGGATGAAGACGAAGCAGCACGAAGGGTTTTCGAAACCGAACTCGAAGGAAGACGAAAAATAGGAATACCAACTGGAGAAATAAAGCAAAAGATCGAACTGTTATCTTCGTTTTGTAAGGTCCCTGACCCCCCGGGGTTTTCCGAGACGGATAAGTAAGTAAGTAAGTATTTTATACTTAAATATAAACAAAATTATTATTATTTGTAATCAGGGTTCGTATTTCGTGCCCAGGAGCGGAGCGTCCAATCGAAAAACAAATACAATCTTTCTAAATTTTTCATATTTTCGATCAAAAATGGGGATGGGTTACCCTGGGTATCATATGTATGTTTAAGTTTATTTGTGTCATCCACAATAATAGTTCCTCGAGCCAAGTGTCCACAATTGAATGCATGTGTTTCAGAAAGCGTCAATAGTGGCGTCATATTCAACAATTATGTTTAAAAGTCTCACTTCACCTCAATTTATGATCATATGTATTCTTCGCTGGCTGATATCTATACACTTTATTGTTTTTTCATAACTTTGTTTATCACTTTCTGTTTAAAATATTAGTTTTTCTGTAAAGTCCTCGTGTAACATTCCAATATACGTAGTTCATCTTTAACAACAAAGCCTCTTGTGAAAAATCGAACACATAACTTTGTAACAAGTGTTTTTGTAACAGAAACTAAATTGTGGTTACAGTAACTAATATTTGAACACGAATTCTAATATTGTACTTTTTATTAGTTGAATCTTCCATTTCAGATGAATGAGGTTTTAGAAATACTCAAATTGGTTAATACAACTTAAGTTCGGTAGTAGCAACTTGTATTTAACTAGTAAGACCTAATTGTAATCTATCAATAGCATCGACAAATAATTCTGATGTTTGACAATTATGAATTCTAATCAAAAAATAGACTTTATCATGGAATTTCCAATGCCTGAATTGATTTCCAACTAATGTGCGGTTATTAAATCACCGCTCCTAAAATATCGCTCATCTCTAATTGATCTATGTATGTATATGTATACTTACGGCCGTATTCATAAAAAGTTATGACAGGTTTGAGACAATTTATCATATACTGGAGAAAATTTTGCCAGTAAGAATTTGCAAGTTCGAACATACTATGTTTTATGTAAACAAACGAAATCAGGAAATAGAAAGACGATAAAATAACGAATTATTCATTCTGTTATTTTTTAAGAGAAAAAAATTGCTTTTAATGCTAAACAACCTTTAACTATTTATTTTTAAAAAGAAGAAATTTTTATTGATTTGTAATGTTTTGTTCGAACTGTGGTTGTTGGTTCTTCCAATGTTTACATTGCAAATCAGCTGTTTACATACAAAAGTTGTTAATTCTTGCAAGATTTTACTGGATGTCGTCTGTGTACTTTTTTGTGATATTTTCTACTAGGAGGGTAAAATCTATCTTACGGTGCGTTTACACGTGACAGTTTCCGACAAGACAGTTGAGAATATGTATTAACTGTCAAAAACAGAAAAATTGTTTGTGTGACGTACGCGTCCAGCCAGTTATAAACACAGTACAGTTTTAAGCAACCGCCCACAGTGTCGTTTGGTTAAATTTCTAGCTCCGATTTTTTGTTTCTACAATGGAACTGATGTACTCTGCAAAATTAGACATGTATTCATGTTTATATGTTTGTATTGTCAAACAATATATCAATAAAAATTAGCAAAATTTTCAAATACAAATATATTTCCCAATTTGTAAAGTCGTTTGCGATGTTTTGCTATTATCTCAAATTACTACGAAACGTCACCGATAGGGCCGATGGCTGAACTAGTAGAGGTTGACGCAGTAGGATTTGTTGTAATTGTGTGAACCAACAACAGGCATTTAGTTTTTGTTTCATGACTGTAACCGTCAAATTCAACACAGATCCATATGAACAAACACAGTAAACAAAAAAGAACAACAACAAAATACACTGAATTTAACAGATGGAGTCATAAGAAAGCAAAATCAGTTGTTCTATTGCGCCAACCTTTACTAGTTCAGCCATGATCTGGCCGCTTATGTCAAATCTCTTGCCGAAGTTACTGTCATTGAAAAATCAAAGACAGTGGCGAGGCAAGTGAGAGAAGTGTAAGTGTGGTAGTAAAAGTGTGTGAATGTATTTCTACTGTCGGAGCAAAACTGGCCCGTGTAAACGCCAGGTTAGTCATGTTTTAGATTTTGCGTCTTCAGCCTGCGTTAATCGTTAAATTCTCTTTTGAACACCCTTCGTAAATCACGACCATTTACACTCTGCGATAAACTCACGGGTTCCTTATAATCAAATCGTCTATTCTGCTTCTTACTTACATTCGTAATTATTAATTTTTCAAACGAAGGTGTCTGATTTTCACGTTGCTGATATTTATTAATCAAAATCTCCACGAATTATTGTATCTACACATTTTATTTAATATTTTTCGATTTATTTCTGTTCATATTATACAAATAGTCAGAAAGTAATATACGCAAACGATGTTCTCCCTTCAAAATCAGAAAGAGTGTGAAACAACATGGCCATGGTACAATAATATGTTCATGGTAAAGTCTTAAGAACAGCTGTTATAATTTTTTTCATGAGGTTCGTCGCTTCGGCTGTCACACTCGCATGTATTTTGTTTTTGTACTCTTTTGCATTCTTGTGTTGTTGGTATGTATCATGGTTGAAATATGAGGTTGTGTTATAAGAACATCTGATCGAAGTTTTTTCATGTCTTCTGTTCTGTCAAATTTTATCTAATTTGTTTGTTTATTCAATAAATACTTAACAGATTTCAAGAAATTCAATATAAATCCAGTTTGACCACATACTAATTTAGCTAATTAAATGAAAAGTTGTTTGTACAATTAAAGATAGAAAGAAAAAAATAGAAAAATCAACTGAGTTTGACAGAACTCTGTACTAGAATTACATACACAATCCTCCTGCTATCACCTAATTAATTTCATCATGGTATGTATTTGTGTAGAGTTTGACAGCTGAAGCGAATAGAACAAAAACAAAATGCCTGTTGTTGTTGCCCACAACAACAACAAGACGCGCTGCTATTACCATGAAGATATTATTGTACCATGAACATGGCAGAACTACGAAAGAGAGTAAAGAGAAACATCAAAAATCCTCTCGAATTCTCGTCTCGTGCGTGTTTGTTTACCCCTCTTGCTTCTTCCCACCTCTCGCCCAGTGAACTCGAAAGTCGTGGGTGAAAGTCACGGGTGAAACGCATAATCTAAAGGGTATCTTACTCTCTCAAAAATAGATACTAGTGGTATTCATGCAAACAAGAAAACCTAGAACTTTTGCTCAGCGTAAGTTTGCCCCGAAGCGTTTCATGAGGCACCAAATACAGTTGATCAGTGTATCTATGCAGCAATTGTCAAAAAAAGGCTGATAAAGGAAATAAACAAAGTAAAATCACAAGTATATGCTTTGCCTATTCCATTATTTTATTTTTTTCACATAAATCAAAAACCCTCTCTCTTCTTCAATACAAAAATATTGACATTGAAATGTCTTCACGTTTCTTTTTCCAGGTTTGCTCAGCAAATTTGCCTCGAAAACTTTCCACTTTTGGGCAAGTCGCTTTGTATGGGAAATTTGTTTGTTTTGACGTTTGCTGTGCAAGTTTACGATGTTTTCGAGTTTATGAGGTTCTTTCGAGCTTTGATGAAGACCACTACTGATATTTTTAATGGAAAAGTACGCAGACAGACCTTATATGACCTAACATTCTATAGCTCTGATCAAAAATGTAAACAAAATCAAAAATGCACATCTCACTAGGTGGAACCATAGACGAAATTGGGTTGTTGTTCCTTTGTTGGACGTTGTTCACTATTGCCTGTATCTGGTATTATTGAACCCATGTTTTCCACCATCCAATGTTTACTTTCCACCGTACCTATGGCATTTAATTTATTGAGATAATAAATGTATCTACATATGTATGTATTAGCCTATGGGTGGAACACACATTTTTGGTTACTAGTTTATAGATGTCGGTTAGTCAATGTTGTTATATAGGATAGACCAAAAAATAGAAATCTTCCAATTACTTTTTTATAATTTCTTTTTGATTATTACACAAAATGTGCACTTTTATTTATAAGTATACCCCGTGTGGCAAGCGGCATTTATTCTACAAGATAACGTGGGTTCGTACCCTGCTCTGACCAGCTTACATTCCTTTCGACGACCTTGCTGAGCACAAAGACACAATCGAGTAATTAGCTATGAAAAAGCTTATCAAAGAAACCGTTGGGAACCGATATAAAACTGTAGGTCTCAGTCAGTGAATATATACACGCTGAAAAATAACGGCCTATCTAATATATTTTCCCAAAACATATTCTGCAGGAACAATGTATATGTTTGGAACACACTTCAAACATTCATATGTTTGCAAGTCCCAAACTTCCTTGTATTTAAATGCAAACAGTATCATGTTTACTGACAAACATGTATTTTACAGGAGAAGGAATAAAAGTTATATATATTTCTTAAAAACTAATTTTTTTCCATTAATTTGTTTTTTAGAAACAAATCCGTCTTTGTTTTCTAAGCTAGAATCTAAAGTTTGGTTATAAAGCTTTAACTAGTCTTTCATTTATAACGTTTATTCCCTCACTTGTAAAAAACTAAAAAGTGTAGTTACGGCCTTTTGCATTTTAGGTGACGGTATGGATCTTTCTGGTTACTGGTAAAGAGTACGAGCTCGGGTTTCTCCGGATTTACTCCCAAACCATTCTCTGTGACCCACTTAAAAAGTATCGTAATAAAGACCTGGATCACATCTCTGCATATGGTAAGGTATTTACACTACAGTACATTCCTTGTCAGATCGTTAGCTTATGCTTCGACATTGCAACCTGATCCCTCTAGATAATGCAATATAATACCAATTATTTCCCTTTGCAACCCATGAAAGGACAGAGGGAGAGGGGATGGCTTCGCACAATTAATGAGCTATGCGTTTTATTGGATTACTCTCACTACATACCCTCTCAGTTTTTCACCGGTTACGGATGGTTTTCGTTTTTAGAATCTTTTGGATGGCTATTTACTCGATCTGTCGCTATCAAAAAGCGAGGTGACCCTCGTCTGACCAGTACCAGTACTAAATTCCACAGAAGTAGAAATAAATACACCTTAATGGGTTCCACTATTTCCATTTCTACGATGGCGACAGCGCTATATGAAGTAGTTAACACGCCCGAGAGAGGTCTGTTCGATACTCGATATTCAATGGAAGCCTTCCTGGATTAGAGGGCGCTTTCAACAATGTCAAAACGGAAAGTATCATACAAGACGTAAAAGATATGAACGTCTGCAAAAGTATTGTGAGTTGGATGGACTTTATACTGCGGACCAGACGGATAAGCCCTCAGTGGAATGAGGTATCGGCCACTAGGTCAGTCGGTAGGGGTACACCCCAGGAAAGTCTGACATCACCAATACTTTGGCTAGCGGTTATGAACACTCTACTGGTGATCTTGAATAACAGAAGGACAGGGCCGGATTAACGATGTCGGTGCCCTCACGCAATGCAATTCTCGAGGCCCCTTCTCGTAACTTGTAACTAACTTCTACCACATTGGAAATATTCGTAATTGCACTATTTTTTACCACATTGCGAAGGTATGACACTACCCTAAACAATAAATCAAATGAAAGGAAAGTGCGTATTTTTTTATTAAATACAATAAAATATCGGGTTTTTCAATAAGAGCGCTACAAAAGTTTTTTTAAATACAACAAAACCGGTTTTAGATACCAATGAAATTCTTTATTCCTGTGAAAGTACGTTCGATGCCATTATGTATGGAACTCGATTTCTTTTGCATGACCACCACGGGCACGCTTGCAGAAGTCCAGACGCTGCCATTTCGTGAGATAACACGTTCGTGAGATAACACGTTCACCAAACTTGGTTTACAATAAATTGATTGTGGCAATCGCTGTGTGGCTTGTGGCGCCGTCCTGTTGGAACCACATGTACTCCAAGTCCATATTTTCCAATTGGGGCCACAAATATTCGGTATCATTGAACGGTAGCGATTCGCATTCACAGTAATGTGCCGGTATTTATCATCACGGAAGAAGTACGGCCCAATGACGCCGCCGGCCCATAAACCGCACCAAACCGTAATTTTTTCGGAATGCAATGATGACTCATGGATTACGTGTGGATTGCTGTCTGACCAATAACGCATATTTTGCTTATTGACGAAGCCATTAATGCCAGAAATGAGCCTCATCGCTGACGACCATAAATTGGATGTAGCGCTCTTAAAGTTGAGGCCACTGACTCCAAATTTCGGTAGTAAATTTTCGACTCGTTGTTGGCTCGTATATCTTTCCATGATGAAATGGCAAACCTTACTGAAGAGAAATGTCAAAAGAGCGGGAAAAAATATGGCGTCGTTTGCTGTCCCTATCGATATACTTTTGTAGCGTCTCTGTTGAAAAACCCGTTATAATACAATTTCGGGTGGTGGGTGTTTTTAAAACGAAAATAGTCTTGTAATATAACAATTCTAACTTTTTTGATAAGAATTTCTTTAAACTATCTTTAAAGTTTCAATCGCCATTATTGCCAATAAATTTAAACTGCTCTGAGACATTGATGAACGAATATGGTTTTTTATTGATTTTAATTTCGAAAAGATTCGTTTTCGTTTCGTTTGATATCATTCGGCTTCTATACATATATTTGCAATGCTTACTTAGAATTGGTTTGTGTCTTCTTTAGTTATTCATCACGATTGTTTTGTTGTTCTTGCGTCTTTTTACGTGTTTCCGAACCACTCAGGTGTGTTTTCTTTAAGGGTTCATCCGGCAGTAGCTTTGGTCGATTACTCGAAAATTTGTGAAAATTTTTGCTGAATCGTGTTCGTTTACTCCAAAAGTCCAGTAAATGAGAGCCAAAGGGCGAAAATTTTGACAGTTTGCAGACAGATCTTGAAAATTTGGGTTGGAGAAATTTTACTTCCTTAGGTGGCCTCAAACAACCCAGCGGGGTCAAGGGCCTTACAAAATGAGGATAACATGTTTCTCCAACCGGCTTAATCTTCAGCTTTTCTCTTCCAGACACGGCCTAACCATCGTAAACGCGATATTTTGATACGCATAACTACGTCGATGTCGGATACAGATTATATACATACATAGCTCGTGATTCAGCCGTCGTCGATAGTCGCCGCTTCCTATTATAGGACCATATATTTTTCGGAGCAGGCAATATGACATATATACATATATCTAGCCTGTTAATCGGAGATACCTCATTAGATCCCCTAGATCTATCTCGTGTATCTCAGTGAGGTTATGCAGGAAGCGACGGCCTATAGTCTTCAGGCGTCTATTCATCAGAGCCGGGCAACTGCAGAGGAGATGCTCCACCGTCTCCTCCTCTTCTGCGTCATCGCCAGCACGTCATTATATGGCAGCTTCAACCGTCTTGCGTGATTACCGATTGGCTAGTGTCCGGTCAGTACGCCAGTTAGCCTAGATATGTCTTCCCGATTATGTCTAATCAGAGAGTTAGTCCGGTGAATGTTATATTCTGGCCATGTGTTTCTGGATATGCGGCACGTTTCCGTCCTATCCCATCTGGTCTTCGCTTGTTCAAGGTAATGCAGGAAAATACCTCTTTTGACCAACCCTATAGTCGTTGCGACTGACGCCATGTGGAGTTCGGTGGAAGAGGATCCTGCCCTGGCTAGTTCGTCTGCCTTTTCGTTCCCTAGGAAACCCTTGTGGTCTGGTATCCAGGTAAGAGCCACGTTGGCCAGCCGGCCTAGCTCAACAGGTTTTTCCCTACATTCACTAACGAGTTTAGATGCAGTGTTGTAAGATTTAAGTGATAGGAGAGCCGCCTGGCTATCTACAAATATTCCAATGTGCTCTGTTCTACGCGGTAGTATAAGTGCGGTGCAGGCTTCTTTGATGGCCAGTACCTCCGCTTGGAAAACGCTGCACTTGTCTGGGAGTTTGAATGATAAATTGAGGCATGTCTCTTCGGAGAAGACACCCGAGCCGGTTCCACATTCCATTTTGGATCCGTCCGTAAACACTTTGGTGTCAAAACCTGTATCCCCCTCTATTCTCCTTGGAAACCTGACATCGAATAGGTTATCGAACGTCAATGAGGGGGTGCAGTAATCGGTGGTTATATTGAGTTATCTTGGGATTGTCTGTAGTATACTCGCACGTACATATCCGTTGCTCTTCCAGAGTCCAAGAGCGTTTAGTCAGGTGGCACTCCAGGCCGCACTAGCTGTGATGTGAAGGTCAATTGGTATAATATGAAACATCGTATTAACGGCTTCAGCTGGTCATCACCATACGTGAGCAACATGTGACTTGTGCTGCTGATAGTTTTATTCGTGTTCACTGGAGCTTTTCTCACGAGGATCTCAATTAATATGTTGAAGAGATCGCATGATTGGGAGTCACTCTGCTCCGACATAGTTTGGTATAGTTGTCACCTTATCGGGTTATCGAAGGCTGCCTTATAATCTACAGCGGTGGTAGGTGTCGATTTGTTTTCCGTTGATTTTCTCCAGGATTTGTCGTAGTATCAATAAGTGACTTTTCAGGACTTATTCTACGATAGTTGGTACACATACTCGGGTCGGCTTTTTAAAAACAGGACACAGTATGCTAAGACTCCAATCATTGGGAATGCATACATCTAGCCAGATTTTGCATATGAGCTGATGCATGCATCTTTCCAAATCATAGCCTCCAGCTATATAGTTCATCAGCACCAGCGGCTTTGTTGTTCTTAAGCCGGGAAATTGCTGTTCTAACTTCGCTTTGGCTAGAAGGGGCGGTCGACGCCATCGTCCTGTATGTGATCCACACTCTCATCTATATTGAAGTCTCCTGGGACAAGTAAAGCCGTGAAGTGATCTCTCCATATTCCCAACATACTCTTCACATCTGTGACAAGATTCCCGTCCTTATCTCCTCCAAAGGGGGACCCTGATCTATTTCAGTTGGTTTGACTTACGGTAGAATTTACGGGGCTCAATCTTGCTTCTGTAAAATTCAATTTTCTCACTCTCGCGCTTTCTCCACAATCGTTTTTTTTTTCTTCCTAAACAAACTGCTCCTCTCCTTATACCGCTCTGTCGGGGCTCGCGTTGCAACTGACTAAAACGTTGCCAAACGTGCAGCGTTCTTTATCACTTGCCAGACGAGACTCTTCTTCGTTCCATGGGTTGTCTTTAAGCAGCTTTTCATAACCAAGTACGGTCTCTGTAGAAGATTTCATAGAGTGGGAAATGTACTACCACTGCGCTTCAGGATCATGCGGCGGCGATGGGTTCTGCGCCAGTATATAAGTGAGCTCATAGAGTAATATACATCGAGTCTGCAACAGCTGTTTCTCTTGGACCGGAAACCAAGAAAAGTCACTGGAAAAGTTGGAGCAAGAGTTATACAGACTTGGCTACACATGCAGAATGAGTAAAATCTTTATTTTAATAATTTTGTGTTTTAGAAGCAATACTTCATTACACTGCATTACATTTGGCTTTATTTCACTTGTTACCCCGTTTTTCCTCGATTTAAATATCACAAAATTATTCTCAGTTGATGAGTCTTGTACTTTTGGTTCAATGTAGAAAGGCAAATGTGTGAAAAACGCAATGAGCAACCCTACATACTTCCAGTCATCTGTCGCATACTTCCAGTCATCTGTCGCATGTTGTCCCAACTCTAAGGTTGATCAGCTGTGGCATAGAACCCCCTGAACCGTAGTTTGAACAAAACGTTGTAAATAACCAAAACTGTCTTCTTTTTTTTAAATAAGTAGTTAAAAGGTCATTACAGAGCATTACAAATGATTGACAGTTTTGGTGATTTGTAATGGAGATGTGTTTACATTGCAAATCAGCTGTTTATATACCTTACAAACATATTTTATTTCTTGCAAGTTTTTACTGGATATCGTCTGTGTACTATTGTGATATATTTTTACTGAGAGAGTAAAATCTATCTTACTCTCTAAAAATAGTTAATTAATATTTTTTACTGGAAAAGTACACAGACAGACCTGTTGTCCTTGAGGATACAAATCTTCAAATTAAATTTTCACTCAATGAAACATTTAAAAATTTTTTTCTCGGTGCGCTGTGGTCGCATATGCGGATGATGATGTCATTGAAGGTAACAGGTGCGTCTGCCTCCGTAATAAGTGAAGTCATAGAGAATATTTTGGAAGATCAGCACTTGGACCACAGGCTATGGTCTAGGCGATAACCCGGATAGAACTGATATGTCACTATTCACAAATAGGCGAACTATTTCACAATATCGGGTACCCTCACTCAATGGTGAACAACTAGAGTTGTTGGATAGGGGAATAAAAAAATAAATAAATGGTTTCCCATTACATTCCATGAAGAAATTAGGGAGAGCTTCTCACAAACAGTGAGCTGTGCGCTTTCTAGTTTTAAACTCACTGATTGGGACCTACAGTTTTATACCGATTCCGAACGGTATTTTGAGAAGCTTTTTCATGGCTAAGTACTCGATAGTGTCGCCGTCACTATGCGAGGTGACCGCCGCCGAAAGAAATTTAAGGTGGTCAGAGCAGGGATCGAACACTAACCATTGCACCACCGACGGCCATCCAGATAGGGGAATAATTTGGGTGTTATTCTAGATCCAAAACCAAGCTGGAAACTTAACATTGAACACAGAGTTAAGAAGACGCAAGTTACCTTCTACGCTTGCAAGAAAACATTTCTGAGAACATATGGCCTAAACCCAAGGATGGTATTAGAATGTATACGGCGGTGCTTAGACTCATTAGAGTATCAGTATAAATAGTTTTCTATCTGTATATCACTCATTAGAGTAAAGATAGAAAACTGTCAACAGTACAGAGAACATCCTGCGTTGAAGTCACAGGAGTATTGTGGACGCGCCCCTCTGCTGCTCTCAATACAATGCTGAATATACATACTTCCGATTGAACAATTTACTAAGAGTTTCGTGGCTAAAAGTGCTCTGCGGCTTACACATTTGAAATGCTGGACCAATCGGAGCTATGATTCTGTGCAGTTTGCCCAGCGAGGGCATACCTGAAAGATCGGACTATGCTAGTCCAAAGTTTAACTTCCTGGAAAACTTCAGAACAATCATACGGCATAGAGAAAAAGTGGAGGTACCACTCACCGTTGCAAGGTGTTCTCATAGACATCTTTACGGATATATCTGAGACAAATAGTGGAGTGGGAGCTTGGGTTTACTAAACTTTAATTGGTATAATACTAGCAATCGTTCTCGTTCTCTCTATTTTGGCAGTATCTTCCAAGCTCAGTGGAGAATAGATCGATACTGGTTCGCGAATGCAAGAGTCTGCTAGACGAGAGATCGGCGCGACGACAAGACTTTCCCTAGTGTGGCGGGTCATACGAAAATAGTCGGTAGCCAAGCCGCTGATGAACTAGCCTGGAAAGGTTCTAGTGGAAAAGCGGATGGGCGAAACGTGATTGAAATCCCTCTAAGAGTGGTAAGTAACGGGATTGATCACCACTTCCACCACGAGGCAGACGGAAACTGTAGTACTCACTACCTGTCGCATATCACGGGGTGTTTGGCCTAAATATGACGGTAGGAGAGCCGAGTTGCTGATGTCTCTTAACAGAAACACAATAGCCAGAATTACAGTTGTCATAACCGGTCAGTCGACGATTGGTACTCATGCTGCTAACATGGGAATAGAATACAGGCATTACTGTCTTAGTTGCGACGACTAGCTTATGGCGGAAATCCCTAAACACTATCCTACAGTGCCCAGCCTTGGCAAACATAAGGATAACTTTGGGAAATCCCTTTTTTTGGCGGAATACAGGAACTTCAAGAATACTGTACATTAACAGCACTAACTTGGCACTGGTACTTGGGACTTTATTACTGACACATCTTTCCTTTTCTTTATTTCCTTTTCAAGACAACGTGGCTATTCAAAACGACATCAGTGATACTTGGGTGAGCTTCCCTGGAAGGAAATTCTCCTGATCAACAGGTAGTGTCGATAGATCCGATTTTATCGATCCCGACGTTAAAAGCACCCTATATGTAGGCAAATACAACTAGAGTGTACGCACTCCGATATATGTATAACTTTCTCAATGAAGCCCACAAGAGCGTATAGTCCGATTTCTGCAGATTTGCCTTTACTGTAGTGGTGGTTGTATACAGATATGAGTCAATCGTCTTTTCAGCGTCTTCAGAAGGTGCGATGAAAGACTGATTGGTGTATAAAGTCCTTTGGACTAACACTTTCGCAATGAACTCTACCTTGGATTCCCTCCATAAAACAGGAGGTTCAGGAGACAGGGAGCCAAAATGTGTCTCCACTGCACTGATGCTATACCGTCAGGGCCAGCTGATTTGTATGGTTTTCAACTTTATATTGCCCAGGGAGTGTAGTGTTTTATTTCTAAAGGCACATAATGGTCAACATAATAAAGTTATTTATCTGAATATAGAGGCGCAGTAAATGTTAAAATGTATATGTAAATATGTATATGTATATAATAGGCTCGTTAAAATTTGTACATATTTTGAAAACAAACGAAAACTAAGCACCCCACACTTTCTCAAAAACCAGTATGAATTACAGTGTATGAGTAAGAACATTGGGATTCAATTATAAAACAATGATTCACCACGAATTCCAAAGAGCTCTACCTGCTCTACCTGCAACTTTTCGACTGCAGCAACATCCATTGTGTGTAACACTTCAGGTAAATGTGTGTTCCTTAACATGTCTAAACGATAGGGTATTCAAAACGCCTTATACTATATTATTCACAGCTCAATCGTCGATTGTATACATATGTATGTACATATATTATGTAAAATATTCCAGAAAATAATCCCTACGTTTGCACTTTCATATCTCGTGTTGTTGTGACGAACGCACATACTCTCTCCCTTGCTCAGTACGTGAGTTAAACCAACATTGATAAGACCAAACGAATCTTGAACGGAATAAAAACTCTTAAAAAAAAACGAAAAAATAACGTCTTTAGAATATTAACAGCAAAATGTTGTATTGAACTTCACGCAGTTCAAAAGCCTAAACCCGAGAGTGATGAAAACATCCGACAACGGAGAAAAAAAGATCGAAAGATATTTACATACATTTAAACAAAATAATACCAAAATAAAAAAGTGTTAAAAAGTATCCAAATAGTGTAAAATGTTACGCTATGCTCTATCTCGTTTACTGGGCTTGGGTGGTCAACAATTGAAAGTATCGCCCAAGAATGTCGTCCTTATCACCGGCTGTGATTCTGGCTTGGGGTGAGAAAAGGTTTTGCATCAATAAGCAGGTTGATATTTCTCAGCCTAAAATACTTTGGAATAATCCATTGAAATTCTAATTCGTTATGGTTTTGGATCCTAGCTTTCCTGGGGTTCAATCCATAGGATCTACATACATATATTTTAGACTTCTTAATCTACATCCGCTTTTCTTGTGCTATATCTATTATAGTACCAATATTTTAAACAAATTAATCTCTTAAACTTGTGGAATTCAAACCGACTTCATTTGTTAATACATAGTGGACTGTTTCAATTATAATAAAGTTAATGTAGGGAAATTTTAAAATGTGAATACAAAATTATCCGAGTTTAGAGAAAAAACACAACATCCACCCTCTTAAAAACTGAAATAAAATTGCATTCCCAGCAGCACACCGACCAACTAATTCAAAAAAGTACTAGTTCATGAACTAAAGAAATTTGATGTAGTTCTAGTGGTACTAGTTTAAGATATAGTAATTAAGGCACTAGTTATAAATATAACTAGTGCATGTACTAGTGGAAACTATGTTCAATTTGAATCTTTTCAAAGAAATTCAGACTTATTACGAATGTCGTTCTCGTATTTCGACTACGACAGTTTTGTAAAAGATTAAAGACAAAGTTAGCGTGTTATCTTTAATATTTTACAAAATGAAATACGACTACGACACTCGTAATAAAGCTGATTATATTTATTTGTGGCCGTCGGTGGCGTAATGGTTAGCGAGCGCGATTCTTGTACATATGACCGTGGGATCGATCCCTGCTACCACTTTACATTTCTTTCGACAACGATCACGTCGCTTAGTGATGGCGACACTATCGAGTACTTGGCCGTGAAGAAGCTTCTCAAAATCCCGTTCGGAACCGGAGTAAACCTGTAGGTTCCAATCAATGAAAGTAAAAGCTCACTGATTGTGAGAAGCTCTCCCCAATCCCTTTATGAGATGTAATGTTAAAGCCATTTTTTCTTTAAGAACAAGAGAGTTGATGAAATATCGACTTCTACAAAAAGTTGAAAAAGTTTAGTTTAATTTTTTAAACAATTTAAAATTGAAAAAAGTTTTCGATTTTCTACATTTTTACACCTGATAACTTGGTATATAAGCGATTTCTCGAGTAATTTTTTTATTTTATTTTTTCGTATTTGAAAATTTAAAAAACCTAACCTAACCTAAAAATGTAAAAACCTAAACCTATATTAAAAATCCCAATATCTCGATAGCTAATATCGATTAATTAATTTTTTCGGCATGTGCCGGCAGCGTCCCAGCCAAACAGTATAAGTTGCTGCTCCCGAAGGCAGACAGAAACTGGAGTATTCACTACCTGTCGCATATCACGGTGTGTTTGGCCTAGATATGACGGTAGAAGAGCCGAGTTGCTGATGACTCTAAACAGGAACACAATACCCAGGATTACAGTTGTCATAAACTGTCAGTCGACGATTGGTACTCATCCTGCTAACATGGGAATAGAATACAGACGTTACTGTCGTAGTTACGACGATGGCGGAAATCCCTAAACACTATCCTACTGTGCCCAGCCTTTGCAAACATAAGGACAACTTTGGGAAATCCCTTTTTTGACGGAATACAGCTACTTCTAGAATACTTTACATTAACAGCACTAACTTGGTAACCTCAATTTATTACTGGCACATTCTTTTCTTTATTTTCTTTTCAAAACAAAACAACATCAGTGATACTTCGGTGAGCTCCCCTGGAAGGAAATTCTCCTGATCAACAGGTAGTGTTGATAGATCCGATTTTATCGATCCCGACGTTAAAAGCACCCTATATATAGGCAAATACAACAAGAGTGTACTAACTCCGATATATGTATAACTTTCTCAATGCAGCCCACAAGAGCGTATAGTCCGATTTCTGCAGATTTGCCTTTACTGTAGTGCTGGTTCATATGAGTCAATCAGCTTTTCAGCGTCTTCAGAAGGTGCGATGAAAGACTGATTGATATAAAGTCCTTCGGACTCACTTTCGGAATGAACTCTACCTTGGATTCCCTCCATAAAACAGCAATATGGGAAGTTTAATGTGGCTTGTACAAGGTATTTCAAAAGAAGTCATCCGATGTTGTTTGGCTCTCATTTTTCATGAAAATGCCATAAAACGAGCCCGTATGGTAATCAATTGTGACGGCGCCCATTTAACCGATATCATCTTCTCAACTTAACCAATAAAATTCTAAAGGTTCAAATAAACATAATCAAAAAACAGAATCGAAGTTTTTCTTTTAGAAAAAAAATGAGAGCCAAACAACATCGGATGACTTCTTTTGAAACACTTTGTATATAGAACGTTTTCGATTTGCTACATTTTTCCGCCTGATAACTTGGTATCTAAGCGATTTCTCGAGAAATTTTTTTATTTTATTTTTCCGTATTTGAAAATTTAAAAAACCTAACTATTTCTATATTAAAAATCCAAATGTCTCGATAGCTAATATCGATTAATTAATGTTTTCGGCATGTGCCGGCAGCGTCCCAGCCAAGCAGTATAAGTTGCTGCTCCCGAAACGTAAAGTTTTTGCTGGTCACGACATTCTGGTACAAGGTGTTTCAAAAGAAGTCATCCGATGTTGTTTGGCTCTCATTTTTTTTTTTCTAAATGAAAAACTTTGATTCTGTTTTTGATTATGTTTATTTGAAACTTTAGAATTAGAATTTTATTGGTTAAGTTGAGAAGGTGATATCGGTACCATACGGGCACGTTTTATGCCATTTTTCATCACTTCGGCGAGAACTTCGGGCGACAGATTCTCGCACTCGTGTCGAATGTTGACCTTGAGGGCTTCCAGGGTCTCGAGCTTGTTCACGTAAACACGGGACTTCAAAAAACCCCACAAAAAAAGTCTGGAACGGCTAAATCATCCACAACAAGAGATGAGGCGACCCGGGAACGCCGCCTTCAGAATATCGGTGTGCCGTTGCTCCATCCTGTTGGAACCACATGTCCTCATGTCCTAATTCGTCGAATTGCGGCAGAAAAAACTCGGTTAACATGGCCCTATAGCGCGGACCGTCCACTGTTGTCGTTTGACCAGCGGCGTCCTCGAAAAAAATGGCCCGATGACTCCTCCAGCGTACCATGCAGACACTTTGAGCGGGTGTAATGGCTCCTTGTGCATCACTCGTGGATTTTTGGTGCCCCAGAAGCGGTAATTTTGCTTCTTCGCGTACCCGCTGAGGTGAAAATGAGCCTCATCGCTCATTATGATTTTGGTGGAAAAATCGTCCACGAGATTGAGGATGGATTGGGCGTAGGTTACACGCGTTTGGCGATCGACAGGCAGCAGCTGCTGTACGGACTGGACTTTGTATGGGAACATGCGCAGGTCTTTGACCAAAATTCGCCACAGGGACGACCGGCTGATGGCTAATTGCGAGGCACGGCGTCTGGTCGATGTTTCCGGCGACAGCTCGACATCCTCGGCAACAGCGGCGATATTCTCGGTAGGACAGGCGCTCCGGGGCCGGCCACTCCTGACAACGTCTCGTGTGGTCCCATACTCTTCAAGGTTAGTGGCCAAACGGCGCAGTGTTTGCGCAGTCGGTGTCGGACGGCCGGGGAATCGGCGACGGTATTCGCGCTCCGCCAATATCACAGACGAATTGTTAAGCAAAAAAATAGACACGATTATTCCGCGTTCTTGGGGAGTGGCTTGTTTACTTGTATTCTACATCTGTCTAGTCCACAAATGTCAAAACAGATTTGACATTGGCGGCCATTTGCAAAAATAAGAGCATCTTCCAATAGGGTGGTCACTTTTGAAACACCCTGTATATTTAAGGTCCAAAAATCATATCTGCCCCACCCAGTTTGTGAGTCTGTGACCGCCATGACGAAGGCGGCAAAGTGGGTGCAGATTTAGGTTCTGAAACCGGTTCCGAAGGTGAGACCGCATTCTGTAAATCTCTCAATCGTGCCAGGACAGCCAACTATTAAGAAAGGGGCTTCAAGTTCATATATAAATTTATGAGATCTAACGGATGGTCGTCGATAATAGGTTTGGGCGAAGCGTGCAACGGTGCTACTATTAAAAAATGGCCCGAAGTTAAAGGCGAGGATTTAAACATGCTTCTATGCACGCCAGCAACATCGAAATATCCTCAAACGTATAATTGTAGACCTTTGGAGTTTACAGCGTCTCTGGGTCTACTGATCAAGGACAACATTTTAGTCGGCGAATTTTAGATTTTTACAATTTGATACTGATATAAGTAAAGTAGAATTTAATATTAAACACTTATAATTAAGAAACATAATAAAAATTAAACTAATGTGTGATTAATTCAAATTCTATTTATAAATCCTCTTGTTCAGATTCTCTCTAGCCATGTATTGTCATTCGCTTAATATGACTGTCATATCAGCTTGTCATAATGTGAATTCGCCAGGAGCAAAAATGTTACAGCATCTGAATGATCCCAAGCGAATGATAACAATTGAGTTGGATTTACTTAAGCCGGAAAGTATAGAGAATATACAAAGACATTTAATAGATATGATGACGGATCGCACTGATTATCAATTCAGCGCTTTAGTAAATAATGCCGGTACAATGTGTTTTGGAGAATTTGAATGGCAGACATGGAAACAATTGGAAATGCAAATAAATGTAAATCTATTGGGTACAATGAGATTAACCAAGGTATTGATGCCATTGGTGAGGCAGCATCAGGCACGTATTATAAATATAACAAGTCACTGCGGTTTACAGGTAAAACACAATACAGAACGGTATTGCCTCAAAGTTATAAATAACTTAATTTGAATTTTTGCACTTTTCCAGGCCTTACCCGCATTGTCTGCCTATGCCGCCTCCAAGGCAGGGCTGCGTTTTTGGACAGATGCATTAAGAATGGAAATGCAGCAGTACGGCGTTGAAGTTGTTAATTTCATAC
Source organism: Phaonia tiefii (assembly GCA_963931995.1). Lineage (NCBI taxonomy): Eukaryota > Metazoa > Arthropoda > Insecta > Diptera > Muscidae > Phaonia > Phaonia tiefii. The sequence continues at coordinate 68,262,747 of OZ008367.1, forward strand.
CCGGTTCCTTTGTAATGGCAAGTAACATATCCGCACGACAACAGGAACATGCTCAGCAGATGTATGAGAGTTTTTCGAATGAACAACGAGATTTCTATGGAACCTACTTTAAACGATTTAATGAGTACTTAAGAGTGATTTCCGGTTATAAGCCACCAAATCAAATGAGCGATCCAGAATTGTTGGATAAATTTAAAGATGCATTAATTAATACCCAGCCAAAACCTATGTATATACATGAACCTTGGCGGTAAGTTAATTTTATAAATTTTAAAATTGCTGTAAATAGTTGAGTTCCTTACCGTACTGTTCCTTATCTTCCCGAGCCTTTTGTTAATTCCTCCTAGCACCGAATAACAGAACATTACAGCTCCCTTGAAAAGTTCTGGTACAGGGTATTTTTAAATATTAAAGACACAACAACTTCAGTTTTAACGGGTTTTTCAATAAGAGCGCTACAAAAGTTTTTTAAATAACACAAAACCGGTTTTAGGTACCAATGAAATTCTTTATTCCTTTGAAAGTACGTTCGATGCCATTATGTATGGAACTCGATTTCTTTTGCATGGCCACCACGGGCACGCTTGCAGAAGTCCAGACGCTGAACCCAATTTTCGACGATTTTCAAGCATAAATCGGCCGATACTGCTGCAATTTCACGTTCGATATTCGTACGAAGTTCATCAATCGTCGCCTGACTTGTTGGCATAGACCATAAACTTGACGTAGCCCCACAGGAAATAATCTAACGGCGTCAAATCGCACGACCGAGGCGGCCAATCGACTGGGCCTTTTCGTGAGATAACACGTTCACCAAACTTGGTTTCCAATAAATTGATTGTAGCATTCGCTGTGTGCCTTGTGGCGCCGTCCTATTGGAACCACATGTCCTCCAAGTCCATATTATCCAATTGGGGCCAAAAATATTCGGTTATCATTGAACGGTAGCGATTCGCATTCACAGTAATGTGCCAGTCTTGATCATCACGGAAGAAGTAGTACGGCCCAATGACGCCGCCGGCACATAAACCCCACCAAACCGTAATTTTTTCGGGATGCAATGATGACTCATGTGATGCAATCATGACACGTGTGGATTTCTGTCTGACCAATAACGCATATTTGCTTATTCACGAAGCCATTCAGCCAGAAATGAGCTTCATCGCTGATTGTTGAGGCCTCTTAAAGTTGAGGCCACTGACTCCAAATTTCGGTAGTAAATTTTAATAATTTCGACTCGTTGTTGGCTCGTATATCTTTCCATGATGAAATGGCAAACCTTACTGAAGAGAAATGTCAAAAGAGCGGGAAAAAATATGGCGTCGTTTGCTGTCCCTATCGATTTACTTTTGTAGCGTCTCTGTTGAAAGCCCCTTTATAATATATATGTACTAATTTTGCATCCTCTCTTTACAGTTATAAATTATACCGTATTCTCTTTCGTGTATGTCCCACACCTCTGGTGGATTGGTTGTGTATCAAATTTTGTGCTATGCCCACTTATAATCAAGTCCAACAGGAATTTAAAACCAACGCAACAGAGAACTGTTTTGAAGATAATTAATAAATTGCAAAATCGCAAGCTTACTTTTAGTATTTTCAATAATATTTTTGTATATTTCTGAGTTTTATATAAATATCTTTTTATATATACATATGTATAGTGCAATTAAGGAATGACTAGACATACATATAGAAGTTTTAAGGTAATATGTAACTAAATTGGGAGGGGATATAATGAAAACATTTCTGGAATTGTTACGTGAGTTAATAAGCTAAGCAGTTCAAGTGATCATTTAAGCATTACAAATAAAAAATACTTTAAAACATAGCCATAATTCAGTCAGACAATTTAATTCTATCACACAGCAGAGATAAATCAAAACTATTAAATATCAAACTCAAACTTAAATCAAATAATTCGTGATACACCGCATTTAACAAAAAACTCATAAGATTGATTGCCTTATGCAGGCTACGCTTATATCCTATGGAAGACTGTTAAATTTATTTTTAATTTACGATCTTCCTAATTGTCTGTAGCTATTTTCCTCGATTTTAAACAAGAAAAGTTGTACGATTCCACATCCAGGTGCTTAATAACCGCATCCGTTCCGTATCGTAATCTCAATTACGAAAGCGCTTTTAAAGGATCACTTTGATGGTAACTTCTAAAAAAACTAATACTGATAAAAAAAATCCAATGAGTGTTCGAACTCACGGGCGATGTGTTAACACATTTTTGCTACACGGTACCTGTTCGATTTCTATGAACACATTCGTAAATGTTGCATTGGAAAATAAATAATATTAATACTTAAAATTATTTAAAGACCCAGTGCAAGCACATGTGTCATTATTTTCTTGCTCAATACTTTTTGTTTTATTCCCACAAAAGTCAAAGAATGCAAAGCAACAGGCACTTGTATATACAACATACATACATTGTTATATTCGTACATACGCTACACAAGTTCACAAAATTGTCGTTGCTCTCTTGCTATCTCATTTTTATATACGTATAATACGTCATTACTCTCTTTGCTCTGAGAGTGCTCCGCACCCACATTTTATTGGACTTACCTTTCACTATAATTAAAAAAACAACAACAACTACTACTACTACTGATATGTTGGTGATTTATTTGTGCTGGCTCCCAAAAACATTGACGTAAACTAATTTATTAACAATTGTTTTCCAAACACTATTTCCAAACTAGTTTACGAAAATTAAAATTTACAAATTTATTGTAATGTATTTTGTAAAAGATGTACTAAAATATAAATTTACAATACTTTCGTAAGTATACTGGCCTGCTTGAATTACAATCGTCGCCGCCGACACCAATGATACGGTTTTTAATACGCGGTTTTTTGATTTTAAAGAGATTCTAAATATCAAATCCCTTATAAAATCAATATCAAAAATATTTATTGAAGTCGGAAATTGTAATTCTAATTGTTCTAGTTTTTTTAAAGTAGTAAGTAGTAAGTAAAGAGTAAGTAGTTTCAGCACATTTATAGCAAATGTAAAAATAATATGTTTTTTATTTTGAACAGATGCTGCAGTAAAGCGTGGTTTTGACGAGGGCCACTTTATTCAAGAGTCAAAAAGTTTTTTTCAATTTGCCAAAAATAGGCAAAAACAAAGAGCAAAATATAAACACAAATCAATACCATCTGACAATGAATATTAATATAATATTTCTTATTTTTTAATTAACATTTTCTCGTTATGGCTGTATATAGTTGTATAGAGTAGACTTATGCAATCTAGGTCAATTGACAAAAACTTAATTACCTCTTAACTGTTTTCTTTTGCATCTTTTGTTTTGTTGTGTTTTGAAGTACAAATTCATAAATCATTCAATGTAGAAATTCATAAATCATTAATATGTACATATATTTGAAGTAAACTTTATTTTTAATGTATCACTTATTCATTTATATTCATTCACTTATTCTCAAATCATTAAATATATTAATTAATAAATATGTAAATATATTTAAAAATATAAATTTAAATTTGTTTTACTTTGGAAAAGTATTTACATCCAATTTTCAAACAAACAAATATACACATTTACAACAAACTTTCCACATGATATATTAAATATTGTTTTTTCAAATTGATTTCCAATTGTTTTCCAAGCTTGGATACAATTGTAGAATAAGAGATATATAAAATTACAACAAACTTTCCACATGATTTATTAAATATTGTTTTCACAAATTGATTCCCAATTGTTTTCCAAGCATGGATACAATTGTAGAATAAGGGACCCTTTTTGTTTATCCGATAATTGGAAATCAACATGTTACAATGATTACCATAAAGAATTTCCAAGCTTACGTTTACGAATGTAAGTTTATAATCAATTTATAGTAAGTTTATAATGTTTATTGGGCTGTGTCGTGGAGTGTTTGTGTGGGTGTAGGGGGGGGGGTCCTAAAATAAAAACTGTTAAGGGAATGCAAAGAGTGGAGAGTGTGAGTGTAAATTGTCATGGTGGAGGGTACATAAGCTTCAGCCCGGCCGAACTTAACACCGTTTCTACTTGTTTTTGTATACACCGGGCAATGCTGAACATCAAATGACACGCTTTGTTTGGCCATAGCAACAACAACGAAACAACCAAACACACAACATCACACATACTTTGTCCGAAGTAGCTGACGTATACGTGTGTCACATAACCACATGTTTGCCATATCAACAGCAACGAAACAGCCAAACACACAACATCACACATACTTTGTACGAAGTAGCTGACGTATTAGTATGTATGTCACCATAACATCGACTGCGATGGTTTTAGCAGCAGCATAAAATCTGGTTTTAGCAGATTTTGACTTTAATAGGTTTAGTCCCTATACGCCGCTATAGATGTTAACACATCAATAATATTACCCTATTAACTTGATTCATAAAAGTAATTCTTAAGTTTTTATTCAAGTTTCCATTTTATCGGACTTCCAAAATACCGATTACGGTACGAAACGGATGCGATCATCAAACTCCAGGTCTTGAATTCTGTTCCTGTTTAATGATAAAAATCAATACATCCCCATTCATCCCCAAAAAGTTACAGATCTCCGGTGCTGGACTGGAATTATGTAATTAAATTTTTAACGATAAAACGCGGTAGTTAGTTAGTTAGTTAGTTCGAAAAGAGGGGCGTGGTGTTGAGTGTTCAGAAGGAGCACTCTAAACCTTCCCATGTCAGTAAAGACATACACTTAAGCCGCTAAGTTCGACCTGTTGTGCGCTCTAAGATTATCCTACTACTTCACTTCACTATGTCCCTTATAGGAATTCGGTGCTATTCACGAAATTCCTTAGTTTATTCCAGTCCATACCCATAAGTTTGGTCATGTCCGGTATCGTACTATCCGAAAGATATCTGGATCTAGCTTGTGTGAAGGCCGGGCAGTGGCATAAGAAGTGCTCCAACGTCTCATCGTCCTCCATGCATGCCCTGCACTCACTGTTCGCCACTAGTCCAATACGGTACAGGTGGGCTCGTAATCCCGAATGCCCCGTTAAGACTCCCATCATTTTGCCCATTTCGGCTTTTCCCAGTTTCAGCAAACCTTTTGTTCTCGATTCATCTGGGTCTCCCCATAGGATCTTTGTCATCCTGCCTACTGATTCCCGGTTCCACTGGGCTATATGTGCCGACTCCGCCCATTTATTTAACTCAGCCTTCGTCACCCCAAAGGGTTTCGCTCCATCTAGGCTTACCGTTTGGAGTTCCCTGGCTTTCTTTGCCAGGAGGTTCGCTTTCTCGTTGCCGAATACCCCGCTGTGCCCCGGCACCCAGATGATGTTGAGTCTGCCGTGCATAGAGTAGTCGTTTATCACCTTCTTACAGTCAAGGACCGTTCTAGATTTTACCGTTTCTGATGATATTGCCATTTGGCTATCCGTGAATATATTTGCCTCGGCTGGGATTGTATTATCGCCGAGCCATTTGATACACTCCGTAATCGCCCGAACTTCCGCCTGAAAGTTCGTATTATGATCCGGGAGCCGTAGGTGGGATTCGGTTGCTGGATTTTCAATAAAGAATCCTAGACCCGTTTTTTCTCCTAGCTTTGAGCCATCCGTGTAGCAGTAAGTCCCATTTGGCATTGGTGTCAGGGTCCCATTCTGCCAGGCGTCTCTAGTTGGCGTTAGGGTCACGCAGTTCGCCTTAACCCTTATCTCGGGTATTCGGTCAGATTCACACGTATCCTGAGTGTACCCGACTAAGGCCCCATTTATCCGTTGGTGTTTTGACGTGAGATTCCTGTTGATCCATTCACCTGTAGCTTGTAGGCGTTTTGCCGCAAGGGCAGCCTCGTATTTGATTCTAATCTCGATTGGCTGGATACATAAAATAGTCTCCATGGCTCTTGTCGAGGTTGTCCTTATTGCACCGCTGATACCAATGCAGCACATTCTCTGAACCCTCTGCAGTGTTGCGATGTTACATTTCCTCTCAACTGCCGTCCACCATACTACAGAAGCATATGTTAGTACAGGCCTGATTACGCTTCTGTAGAGCCAGTGTGTCATAGTCGGTTTGAGGCCCCATTTGGACCCTATAGCCCTTCTGCATAGCGACCAGCATCTGTAGGCCTTATTAGCCCTTTCCTCTATGTGGTGCTTCCAATTCAGTTTCCGATCTAGGATTACTCCTAAGTATTTAACCTTATCGGATATTTTAATCGTCTTTCCCAAGAATCGTGGCTCTTCATAATCTGAGATTTTCGTCTTCCTTGTGAATAGACATATTTCCGTTTTGTCCGGGTTTACATTTAAGCCCCTTGGCTGTGCCCATTCATACGCTATACTCAGTGCCCTCTCGGCCTCTCTGCATAATTGGTTTGGGTTCTTTCCCTTAAGAAGTATTATAACGTCATCTGCGTAGCAGATTGGTTTAAGTCCCTCGTCGGTAAGTTTCCTTAGGAGACTGTGTATAGTGAGGACCCATAGGAGTGGTGATATAATCCCTCCCTGTGGGGTTCCACGTTGTACTCTGTCTCTAACATTTACATCATGGGAACCACAGCTTATCCATCTATTCCTTAGCATATGGTTGATCCAGTCTTTTAATGCCCGGTCCACCATAAACTGGTCTAAGGATTGGATAAGTGTTTCGGTCCGGACATTATTGAACGCTCCCTCAATGTCTATGCATACAGCGAGTGTGTATAGTTTGTCATTGAGAGATTGCTCTATGTAGTAGGTTACCTCATGAAGTGCGGTGTCCACTGATCTGCCTTTGACATAGGCGTGTTGTCTAAACTTCAGCATATCGCTCGGTATTCCACTTTTTACCATGTCGTCCACTATTCTCTCCAAGGTTTTGAGTAGAAACGAGGTGAGGCTAATTGGTCTATAAGCCTTTGCCGTTGCATAGCTTGCTTTTCCAGGTTTGGGTATAAATACTACCCTGGCCTCTTGCCAGTTTCTCGGTGTGTAGGCGTATTTTAAGCATGCGGAAAAAATTCCTGCCAGATGGGTTGTTATTTGGTCAACCCCATGCTGTAGGATAGCCGGGAAAATACCATCCGGTCCCGCCGCTTTATATGGGGAGAAACTCTTTATAGCTTTTTGGACCATTTGGTCCGTAATGATTGGCGACTGATGTACCACATTCTCATCTTGTGACCACTCCCCTGTGGGTTCCGCGTTCCCATTTGGAAAGTGCGTATCCATCAGGTGCCTAAGTGTTTGTTCTATTGTATCCATTCTCTTTCCCGTGTCATCTACTAGCGTTTCCGCCTGTACGTGGGTCTTAGAGAGGAATTTTTTCATCTTCGACATATCGTTGACGCTATCCACCTGTTCACTGAATAGTCTCCAGGAGTTGCGTCTCGCTTTTCTCAATATTGCGTTGTATTCACTGAGACTTCTCTTGTAGTCCTCCCAGTATACTGGTGATTTCTTACGCGTGGCCCTGTTGTAAAGTCTACGGACGTTCTTCCCTAGATTTCGTATTTCCCCTGTTACCCAGGGTTTTTCTTGGGCCGATTTTCTTTCCCGAAGTGGGCAGCTGTCCTCGAAAGACTTTACTAGTGCTTGCGTTGTCTTTGTCACTATGTCGTCTAGTTCGTCCCTGCTAGAGTATTCGAGTTGAGGGTGGACTAGTCGATTCTTAAGTAGGCTTCCAAACTTTGTCCAGTCTGTCTTGGTCCTATTTCGGAAGCATATCGGTTTCGGTGGTGGCCGTGTTATCCTGAATCTAATATATCTGTGATCCGAGAATGAGTGCTCATTTAAAACCCTCCATTCTTGAATTTCATCTATAAGGTGTTCAGAACAGATTGTTATATCTAACACCTCCTCCCTAATCTTGTTGACAAAAGTTGCTTTGTTCCCAATATTCAGTGTGAAAAGGTCGTTAGTATTCAAATATTCTACTAGGGCATGCCCCCTACGGTTACAGTTAGTACTACCCCACGACGTGTGGTGAGAGTTAGAGTCACTACCTATTAATACTTCGTTACCTGTCTGTTTGGCCCTCTCTACCAGTCGCTGTAATTCCGACGAAGGTGGTGGTGTCGGCGAATCATATGGCAAGTATACTGATGCCAGGTATATATTCCCATCTCCCTGTTTCAGTACTGTTGCATCCGATGTTGACAACTCTGGGAAGAAGAGAAAACAAAGGTTTTTATGGCATAAGATACATGTTCTCGGACGGGAATCCGTCTTCGTATAGAATAGTTGGTAATTAATATGATTTAATCCAATAACCTTGTCTTTAGTGGTCCAAGGTTCTTGTATTAAAGCAATGTGTATTTTACCTTTATTAATTTTATCCAACAGAGCGTGGGTTGCCGTCTCGCTCCGGTGGAGGTTAATCTGGATGACCTCTAACATTGGTCCTCCAGTAACCGGTCTTCTTGGGAGTTTGTGATGCCTTCGGCCACTTCCTCCTTCTTAGTTTGCGGTGTCTGCTCCGCCGAGCCTCCACTCGCTTCGTCATGCTTCGCATCCTCCGGCTGTGTTCCTCCGGTCGTCATGCCGATTGGCACTTTGCCAACTTTGATGTAGACAGCTTTGGTCACAAAGAACACCATACCTTTAGTCTTGGCAAGACCAGCCATGGATGCCGGGTCTATTCCGATCACAAGGAGTGTGCCCTCCTGCCCCTCCTCCCTGTGGAAAACGACCCATTTGTCCACGGATAGTCCTGCGTTTTGCTTGCCAATGACTTTAAGTATGGCGTCCGATGCAAACTTGCTGCCCCATCCTTTAATATATACAGTAGCCTTCGTCAGCCTTGGGATGTCCTTCTTCCTTACGAGGGCTAGCTTACCGCCTTCCCAGGGGGCAGAGATTTCATCCACCAGCTTCTTTAAAGTCTCCGCACAGCGTTGTGAGGCCAGCTGTAAAGTGAGTACCTCCCCTTTGAAGCCGCTACTGACAACTTCTATGGGAGGTCCACTTTCGGCCTTCATTATGTGGTCCATTACCTTCGTGTTGACGAGGTCCTCCACGATTTGGTGTTGGTTATCCGGTATTGAGCCAGTTGGGTTACCGCTGTCAATTACTGCATAGCAGAGATCGTCCAGTTGTTGCCTTCTCGCTACCTTTGCGTAGGATGGCGGTTCCTTGCCCGTGTTCGCATTCAGCTTCCTCTTCCGAGTTGGATAGGGTTCGTGTTTACGCGCCCTTTCCTTGTCGGTTGATTTGGCTGATGTGCTCGTCTTTCCGGTAATCGCATCGGCTTTGCTCCTATTGTCCCTGGAGCTCTGTTGCATCCCCTGGGTAGTATGGGGTTTGGGCGTCTCCGAATTACCAGATGACGGGGAACACTTTTTCCTCTTTGCCATTAATTTGACAGTGTTCTGTTCTTCCGGTGATCGGTTTCTCTTCTCAGCCTCTGTTGAGGTCGAGGGAGGCACCGACAGGTCCTTAGGAACATCCTGTTTTTCGGCTTGTTTGGCTGAACGGTTCCTCTTTGCAATCTTCCTGCGTTGAGCCCCCGAGAGTCGTTTCTTTTGTGTTGATAGCTTCGCTATGCTCTCGCTTACTTCATCGACCATTCTATTTACCTCGTCATTTTTTGGAGTTGCTAAAATGGTAATGTTGTTATCATTATTATCACTTTGGGAATCAGAGTTGGAGTCACCACCTGTTATTGAAGGCTGAGGGCTTATGCAGCCCCGCTTGGTTTCGTCCGCGTCATCATCCTTGTTTTGGTTGCCATTGGCTTTTTGTGTGCTTGCCACAGACTCTACTACAGGGGTCAAGACACCACCCCCTGTAGAACCATGAGTATGATGAACCCGACTCTGCGTTTTCATCATCATCGAAGCGATCTCATGGTGTTGTTTCACAATGCTATCGTGGATTAGCCTGTGATCCGTTTCAAATGTCGTATTAGTATCGTTTCGTGTATCAGTTTCGTTTGCAGTGTTGTTATCATTGTTTTGTTTTCCTGTTTTTAGTTTTTTCATTAGTTCTTTTTTGTTCATGTTAGTCCCACGAGTATGCCAGTAAATATAATACAGTCCACCCCAGTGACGGCGTGAGTTGGACCGGGCGACATATTTCATTACTACCGACCCGTGCCCTGGCGTCGGAGGGAGCTGTTAGGAACCAGTTTGTTTAAACACTAACTGGCCATTCTAGGTCCTCGGCACTGCTTCCAACCACCTTGACCTTAAAAGTGTTTTTGCATTCAACGTTGGATATTCTAATGGCGCCAAAATCGCAAGAATCGCCATGTCGGGGGAAGCTTCATTGACATTCGTTATTTAAGTAGGCCTGATCAACAGATAGACCTACAACGAGACTCAACTTCCCCCCGGAGTAACCTTTAGTTCGCGCAGCCAAGGCCACACTTAGGCAGCCTCGGCCACACTTAAGCCCCATATATTCATATTCATATTCATATTTATTGGTCCTAAAATTCAATGACAAAAAGTTTCCTAAAGATAACTTAAATCTATCCTTACGTATTTCCCTACATTTAATAATTTTTACAGGACTATATACTTCACACTAACTTAAGTTGTAGAAACTACATACAAAACAATCGTAACGAAAAAAACTAAACAGTCTACTGCCCACTAGAGGCTTCCCCAAAAAAGGACTATTAAAAAGGGGAGAGTTCAACAAACTAACTACTAAAACTTAAATTACTAATATACTAAACTACTATTTACAAATATTTACAACTATATACATATTTACAACCCTACCTACGGTAAGAGGTGCCACTACTGGTCCGTAATATACACTATGTCGTCCAGGTCAAAAGATCCTATCCTCCTATGATAGAATAGGAGCTTGTCATCAACGAAGAGGAGTCCGCCTCTATCCAAGGTCGCGAGGCCAACCGGCGGCCTATACCCTAACTCAAGAAGTCGCTCCAGGCGCTCGTCCTGGACCAAACTCTTCTCGACCAGTCCATTTTCCAGAAAGGATGCCCTTTCTAGAAATTTTAGTGCCCCTTTAACAAGGTACACGTCTATCCTGTCAAAGTCGGCCTTCCTGTACAGCGTAGCACAGGATGGCCTTCTAACCGAACCATCGTCGGCTATCCTCATCACACTTAAGCCCCCACATCGCGACAAGGTTGTTACCCCAGGTGAATTAAATTTGTCCCAATTAACTTATCTAGCTATGTGGCGTTCTTGGTATTTTTCCAACGTTAAAATTTGTAAAGCAGTGTTATTTATGAGAGGGAGAGAAATCACAAGGGTTGGAGTGGGACCATACACCGAAAAACACAAAAGTAACGTTATCTAAAAAACGGTACTTAGAAAAAAAAATTACAGCATTTTTCGTGTTCAGGAGGTCCCAATTACCTTATTTACGCATGTGGCGTTCTTGGTATTTTTCCACAGTTAAAATTTGTAAAGCAGTGTTATTTATGATTTTTAATTTTTTTTGCTCAAAAATAATGAATATGGACTGATTTTTACAATATTACTCAAAATTAATCATTACCTTTGAAGAAAATCCTTAAAACTCATAATATTACCATTCATATGTAATTTTTATAATAAATCTCATAACTCAATGCGTTCTTGGTATTTTTTCGCTGTAAACCAGTGTAATTATTATTTTTGAGTTTTATTTGTTTTTTGCTCTAAAAAATGATTACGTGCAGATTTTTGGAATATAACTCGCTGAAAATAAAACTCTTTCAATTTACGACTTTTTGTAAGGTTCCAGAGGAACCAACCAAGACGAAAATTATTTTTGCGTAAGTTTTTTTTAAATTAATTTTGTTTGTATAAATAATAATTTTCCTCTGGTTTTGTTTTATGAGGATATGCAACGATATTGGCAACAAACCCTACAAAAAGGTCATTAATTGAAAGTGAGTTTTATTTTGAGCGAAACAAAATCATAATTATTATTTTTGAGTTTTATTTCTTGCTCAAAAATAATGATTATGGTCTGATTTATGTAATATTACTCAAAATAAATGATGGTAAAAATCTAAAATTGAAGAATTATGGTTGAATTGCAAAGGTTCTCCAAAAAATTGGGCGTTTCTATAGCAAGTGCCACTCATTGTCTCATCACGTCACCCTCGATAATTTCTGGTATTTTAGGACCATGTAGTTCGATTGTTTTCAATTCTTTTACTAAATACAGGATTATAAGTAGCTCTATAATTAGTAAAAGAAGAGAAGACAATCAAACCAACTGGTCCAAAAATATAAGCAATTAACGAGGGTGAAGTGATGTGACAAAAGGTGGACCCACCCTTCTGTGGAATTGTCCAAATACATATGTAAATATTAAAAACTGATATATACCCTCTATCACTTACAGTGGAGGGTATAAAAAAGGACTACACATTTAAAATGTAACATGTCTTTTATTTATATTCGTAAAAACATTGAACACATCGGCTTTTATTTAATAAAATAAATTGAAATAAAAAATTGTCCTTTTATTTATCAATGATTCTCCAGTGTTTGATAATGACCACGGACATTTTGTATGTTCGAAAAAGAAGAGATGTCAGATTATTTAAAAATAGGTAAAGTTTTTAAAATAACATTAATTTTTACAATCTTTGCACGAAATTGAACCCGAATGTTGTTTGATTTTAAAATGCTTATTCACATAAACACACATTTCATTTTCTTTATGGACATATTCTTAGTAGTTCAATTGTTGTAGAGCATTGAACCATAAATGGCAATACTGCTTGGTTATTGAATGAATAAATAAATTTAAAAAAAAAATACAAATTCGAAGAACAATGTTGATATAACAAGTTGGTTAATCTGTCATTACAGAACATTGCGCCGTATGATTAAACAAAGAACGTTTAACACGCTCCACACTCATTTGTAGTCTTCAAGTCTACAGCAATTAATAAACCAGCAGGCATTTTTTATGTAAATTTTTTAAATAAAAAACAAGCAAGTTTTTATAATGCTCTGCTGTAAATTGTATGTTTCTTGTTGATACTTATTGAACACCGTTCGTGACATTATCCCTTGAACTTCGAATGGGTAGTTTCTCTCGAACTGCTGCACACTATTTTGAGGAAAATGGGGATTTAAAAAAACATGGGGATCCAAAAACTGGCGGAATACAGCACATGTCCGAATGAATGCATAATTAAAAAGCAATCAAACGTTCTGATTTAAAGTAATCTCTCGTCAAGAAACAGTTCTTCTATAAGAATTTTCTAAGTATACATTTTAAGAATACAAATATGCAGGCTTAGGATAGTATTCCAAAAATTCCGAAAGTGAACGTAAACGCAAAAGCCAACGCGAACGCCAAAGTCAAAAAATGGTAGTTTATATATCACTTCGCGCTTGCGTTTGCTTACGAAAGCTGTTACTGACATTTGTGGTTTATAGAGTTGCCCAACTAAAATAAACAATTATAGATTAGAAAAAGTTATCTTGAATGAAATGCGCAAAATGAAAAAGATTAAAAAATTTAGCTCTATTTCAGTAGAACAACAGATTTTAAGATTGCTATTATCTATAATACTGCAAATACCAACAATATTCACATAAAATATGTAACAAATCTGTTATTTTCGGTTTCAAAGTCCAATAAATTTCCCCATCTATATTAAAATAGTTTTCTTTTCAAAAACACGTGCCATTTGGCGGTATGTATTGATTGTAATATATTGGTTATTTTGTTTATTATTGTCAACATCAAGAGATGTGTATAATTTTTTAAATAAATAATTATAATAATTTTGCAACGCATGTTTTATTTTAAATTTGCATTTCTAATTTTACTATCGTAAATAAGAATTTCAGTGAGTAAACAATATAATTTTGAATTATTTTTTTAAAAAAAAATGAAGCTCTGTCCGTCGATTGCATTTCAGCCAAAATTGGCACCAACTTATAAGGAATGAAATGCAAAATACTTCCATCTGCCAATCCACGATCGACAATTTTCTTTAAATTTCTAATTTCTTCCACTAACGCGAGGAATTGTGGCGTGTTCAATTTGACAGCTGAAGTGATCAAAAACGTTGCGCTGCGTTTTATAAACTACCCATTAAATAACGCAACTCAAAGCAGGTAGTTACCGAGCAGCTTTAACGTTTTATAAACGAAAAAATTAACACAAAGTGACTGATTCACGATTTATAGAATACCCAGATTCTGGAATTACTTATTAGAATAATTTGAATTGCACTTACCAAAAAGAATGCAATACTTTCAAAAATGCAACCGCCCATCTGCAACACCAAAAGGCCATCAATTTACTGAGAGAATTTGCTACTCTATATGCCATTACTCACGCCATAAATCACTCACATGAAACTCGAAAATAAAAAACAAAGACTTCCATTTTTTCCGATAAAATATAAATGCATTTGTTGAAATTATCTATATTGCAGATGAAACAAAAGTATACATACATATGTTTGATCAGCTCGACGAGATGAGTTTGTATGGCTGTGTCTACCCGCCTGTTCCTGTGTAAATCCGTCTATTTCTATGTAAATTGCCACTCAATTTCAGGTGATCAAAATGGAATAACATGGGTGCTAAATAATAAATAAGGTAAAATAAGTCTTAAAACCTTAATTTAATTGTATAAGCCGGCTATGAAAAACTGATTACAATAATCGAATTTAGATGCCAGTGTTAATAACTGAAATGAAACACCGGTTCCAACAAAGAAGTTTAACAGCCAAAGTCACGATCTCGAAAGAAAACCTAAGCAAACGAAAACCTGTCACTCACTTTCTTTCTTATCCCAGGCTTTAAATGTTATTGTGTGATTGTGTGTTTGCAAAATCGGAAGCCACTAACTATTTTCGTTGTCATCTAGGCGAACGAAAATGTCAAAACCAGTCACTTGTCTTTTGGTTGTCGCAAAGCTGGAAATGAAATAAAAGCTTGAAACAAAAACAATTTATATAGAATTCAATGGAAGAAACACAATGGACAGAAAATAATGTCATTATAATAAATTTGTTATTAAAATATATTTCAATTTCAGCACAAAAACGCCAACTTTGTCGCACCTGCAGATACTGGTTCTTCGTACTCTCCTCTCTCGATCCGAAATTAAATGACGAACGTCAAGTTTATGTTATTGCTTTGAACAACAACCACACAAACACACGTAAAACCATGCGAACGACAAGTCGAAAGATAGTGACTCGCATTCTGAAACGAAAGTGAGTGACTGGCTTCGTTCGCTTGGATTTTGATGGAGAGGGTGTAAGTGGGTGACTCCCAAATCAGCTGTTTGTCGCATAGAAAGAAAGCGAACGTTAACGTTCGACATCGTGACTTTGGCTGTAAGAATCGGCACTGCTCACTGAAACAACTCATCATTTTTTAATTCGGGGACATAGTAAGAAAAACTCGTCTCGTGAGTTTATCAAAAATATAAGTAGTTATTTGCAGATAAATACAAAATGTATTCCAGCCCACAAAATAGTTATAAAACACTTTTAGTGATTTTTAATTTTTTTTTTCAGAAAAAAATAAAACTATTTTTCAAAATGTCACCAACGGTAAAGGCTTTTGCGCTGAGTTGAAAAATATGTTTTTTTTGCGCTAGGTCCAACTTCTTGAGATATAGGCCTTTAAAGCTTGAGTATATAATCGGTCATATCTCAGGTATTTATCATGGGATCTGCTTGAAATATGTATCATTACAAAGCCCTTGTGAAACTCTATAACTCTGTATATAAATATATATATGTTTATTAACCCATTGAGGGCTCATTTAAAAAATGTTATTTTAACCTCACTTTTTTGGTTTAATCAACTTGTTCTCATCTTTTGGTGTTGATGTCTTTCGTCGTTGTTGTTGTTGTCTTTTATTTCTGTTGTCCTTTGTTGTAGTTTTTACACACCAAAATAAAAATATTTCTAAAAACTGGCGCGATTTTTCTGATTTTGTCACACATCGAATTAAAGTACAGAGGGAATTTGATCCCCTTGCCTTTATTTCATCAGGACCGGATAATAAATGGCAGAGTTATGCGCGATTATACATTCAAGCTTTGGAGGCCTATATTTCGGAAAATATGAACTTCCGCAAGCTTTTTTTTATTTTTTTTTTTTTGAATCCGCATTTAATGCTCTACCAGGCAAATAAAAACGAAAAAAATCCAATTTTGCTCCTAAAGGAAATTTGCTCCCAAAGTCTTTGCTATAAATCGCATCTTGATTGAAATTCTATGAATTTTATTCACAAACAAAAAGAAACAAAATCAAATTTGACAGCTTACCCACGGAAAAGATAAAAAAGACACAAATCAACTGGGCTGACGCGTTTACCTGAGAGATAATTCTACCGTGTCCTGAACGATATTATACCATCTCCTGAGCGATATTATTCAAATCAGAAATAATTCTATTTGCGGAGAAATGTCAGAAAATAATGTTAAAATTTGAGGCGAAGGAAATTATAGAGTAGTAGCTAGTGGAAGTAGTTATGGTATATGTGAGTTTATCTTTTGTGAATTGATTGTTAATAGTGTAAAAGTTTTGGTTGGTACAGTTTACTTGCCTCATGGTGATATTGCAACTTTAGAGGAACAAATATCTGATATAGTGGTTCGGTATCCTAATGTTATTGTGATGGGAGACTTTAATAATAATTTGTTTGATTTGAACAAGTCGGCATTAGTGCGGAATTTTTGTAGAGGGCTGAATGTGTCTGTTGTTCATAATTTAAAGCCTACTCATTATGATGTTGCGCATATGTCGACATCATTGATTGATTACTTTTTGTTGTCACCGGCTTGTGTCTTGACACTGTCTAATCAATTCGTTTGTCCTGGTATATCGCACCATGCTTTCATATTCCTATCCATACATATTGAGAAACCACGTACGCAGTTATATTATGAGTTTTTTGATTATGATAGTGTTAATACACGCTCGGTGGAGGACATAGTTTTGGAATGCAGTTTTCAGGGCATTTATGACACGCATTGTGTTGATGAACAGATAATAGTACTTAGTGAAAACTTGCGGCACATTCACACTATTGTACCTTTGAAGAGACGTTTGTGTAAGAGAGTTGGGGTTGATTGGTTTAATTGCCCTGAAATTCAATATCAAATTTCACTAAGAGATCTCGCTTTAAGAGCCTATTTGTTTGAAAAAACAGATTATAATTGGAAGTCCTATTGCAGATGTAGAAATAGAGTTAAAAGAAAAATTAGACAAATAAAAAGACGTGTACATGGTGATTTGTTTTTTAATAAGTCGACTAGTCAAATTTGGAATGTTTTGAATGATTATGGTGTGAGTGATAGTGGTAGAATAGTTAGTGATGTTGATGTTGAGCAATTGAGTGGAATTTTTATGTCAAACCAATCGCATAATAGCCGAAGGCATCCATGCATTCCTGAAGCGTATGGTGGATTCTCTTTTAGAGGGGTTGATTATGTTGAAGTTGTTGATGCCTTTAACATGATTAAATCAACGGCAGTGGGGTGCGATGGGTTAACATTGAAATTTTTGAAGCTAGTCTTTCCGTTTGTAGGATGCCATGTTTGGCACATTGTTAATACTATCCTTACTACTTCAACCTTTCCGGAAGATTGGAAAATGGCCAAAGTCGTTCCAAGAAAAAAGAAGGGTAATTCAGATTCTATGGATAATTATAGACCTATTTCTATAATGCCCATACTGTCGAAGATGGTGGAATATATTATGAAAATACAGATTGTCAGCCATTTGGATGGTAACTCGCTCTTAAATGATTGTCAGTTGGGATTTAGGTGCAACCGGAGTACTACTTCATTGTTAATTGGTCTTACTGACAAGGTAAGACAAAGAGTTGGCGATGGAGGTTGCTGTGTGCTGCTATCACTTGACCTTGAAAAGGCGTTTGATAAAATTGACCATGCTATTCTTGTGGAAAAGCTACACTATTTGTACGGATTTTCTACCACTGCGTGTAAGTTGATGTATTCCTATTTGTTTGGTAGAAAGCAATATGTTTCATGCGATGGTGTTATGTCTAGTGTTTGTACAGTGAGCAGTGGTGTTCCCCAGGGTTCTGTATTGGGTCCACTGCTTTTTATTATGTTTGTAAATGATTTGTTTGAACGTATTTTGAGCAATAACTGTCTTCCTTTTGCCTTTGCAGATGACTTACAGATAGTTTTCAAAGGTGATTTTGTGTTTTTAGATGTTCTACAGAGTACTATTAATTTCACAATAGATGTTTTGTCTGAGTGGATGATTGATAATAGGCTTTTGATTAACCCTCAGAAATCAAAATTGATGTTTTTTGGTAATTTGCACCGGGATGCTGTATCTGTCTCTATATATGGTCGATCTGTTGAAGTTGTGGATAGTTTTGATTGTCTTGGTGTCATTCTTGATAGCAAACTTAAGTTTGAATTGCATGTCAATTCATTAACATCAAAAGTTAATTTTATTTTAAGGAAGTTATACAATCTTGATCTATCCCTTCCAAGGTTTGTTAAAATAAATTTGGTGCATGCTTTAATAATGCCGGTTTTCTTATATGGAATGGAGGTATACTCAGGAGCTTTGGGTTACGTATTGAGGAAGCTCCGCTTAGTCTTTAATAGAGTAATGAGATATATATATTCTGTTGGTTGGCATGCACATATTTCCAATTATGTGGATGAATTTTTAGGTTGTTCTTTTTCTAATTATATTAACATGAGAAGCTTGTTGCATCTTTATAAGATTAGCGTAACTAAAACTCCCTTGTTTTTGTTGAATATGATTGAATTTGGAAGATCGACAAGAAATAGACAAATTGTAATACCTAGGATATCATCTTGGATGGATCGTTCTTTCCTTGTTAGGGTGGCACGGTTGTACAACAACTTGCCCGGCACACTCAGGACATTTGATTGTTCTTTCCATACATTTAAAAGAAGACTTTACCAGTACATGATGTTAAATGCATGAAGAATTGCATATATTGGTAAAGTCTTCTTTTAATAATATGATTCTAAATACATAATTGATTATGGAATCCAAGACAGAAAATGACAACGGCAATGATCTGGTAATGGTGTCGGCCCATGCGAAATGTTGTGCTGAGTTGTCGCCGAATTATGAAGTACAGATAGATTTAGTCCTCTGCAAGCATTTCTCACTACCGCTGACTTTCCTAAGTCTAAGGAATTATTGTTCAAGTCTATCATGATAGTGGGTTTGGGTGCCCAACGCCAATATCAGATATGCACTTCTTATGTATTGATATCAACACTAGGTTAATATACAGTTCCCACTAATACGTCAACTACTTTTGCAATAAATTCACAAAATATGTATTAAGCCACATCATAGCATACGCTGCTTATTATAATGATATGTTTGATGTTCTATGGTATACAAAGCTCT
Source organism: Phaonia tiefii (assembly GCA_963931995.1). Classification (NCBI taxonomy): domain Eukaryota; kingdom Metazoa; phylum Arthropoda; class Insecta; order Diptera; family Muscidae; genus Phaonia; species Phaonia tiefii. The sequence goes on from OZ008367.1 coordinate 68,282,064, forward strand.
ACACCTTCAGCTCTTTCCTCTGGGCTATCAGATAGGTGGTAGATTTAATTACTTGGTTTATAGGATATGTGAGTTTTTTACCACGTCTTGCTAATTCCGGCAAACATCCAGTAAATCTCTGATTTCATTAGTCCTTGTTGATTTAACTTATGTTTATGACAGTTAGGTGAATAATTTTAAGATTGTTTAGTAACGCATGAAAATCGATGTGAACTAGTAGCACTACCCTATTCTAACCTCCATTTATATTTTTATTTTGTGTGCCATATGGGATATGATTAACTAATGTCACTAAACAAGATATTACAGCATCATTAGCGATTTTATTTTTTAAACTATTATTTACATCGTTTATTATTCAAGTTGTTATTCAATTTCAGTTATTATTAAATTTATGTCAGTTACAATTACATACATATATATGTAATAGTTTTGTTTCCGCACGTACTATTTTGCTGTTTTTGCTATTTTTCTATTTTGAATGAAATTTGTTTAACGCAAATATAATTCAAAATTGCTATAATGGTGAAAACGGTAGAAGTGGTACGTGTTGAAACAAATATTATATTAATCTAGTTGGAACTATATTGAAGTTTTAAATTCGAGAGCATAATTCCTTTAATCTTACATGTAATCGTTAATAGTTTTTGAATTTTTAAATTCTTTAATCAGTATGCCATTTGAAATTAAATATAAGCTATTGTATGAAACTAGTATAGGCTTTAATGTGAAGATTTAATTTGAGGTATTATATTTTCTGATAGTTTTTATATTCTGATAGTTTTTTATATGCTTGAAGATATGTTTAGTAGAAATTTGTAACCACATATGGCCTTATGGGCTCGGTTATTGAAATAATTAAATAAATAAATAAATAAAATAAATAAAATATATTTTATCAGACTCCCTGATGAAGGCGACAACAAATTGCCGCAACGCGTAGGAGGAATGCGAAATAAAAAATTTCGTTTTATTTGCGCAAATACTGACGACCAGAAAACCCATTTAAATATATAAAATCAACCGAGAACAAACTGGTCCAACAAATATACAAAAATTATTATTATTTTTAACTTTTACCATAAAAATCAGAAAATAAAACTTCATAACGTTATTGGATAATAGCCATAACAAGTGTACTGACCCACTTTAAATATTTCCAGCGAATTTCCTTCACAATGATTTTTTTAGTTGAAAATTCAATCAATAACATTTATTTTCACTTTTTATTATATTTTTTGCCGGTACTGTATTAAGGGTTGTGTTGTGAGTACAAACCAAAAAAAAATGTTTATTTGGTGGTGTTGTTGTAATTACTTAAGTAATAGGTCTGTCTGCGTACTTTTCCAGTAGCAAATACTTAGTAACTTTTTTTGGGAGAGTAAGAACAATTTTACTCTCTCGATTGAAAATATCTCAAAAAGTATGCAGACAATTCACCGAATACAATTGTTTACCACCAACAATCCACTAACGCCCGCCACTTCCAAAAAAGAATGCCCATTCCCAGTAAAAATTTGCAAGAATCTACTTTTGAGATCTTTATGAAAATGATCACAAAAAGTTCATTTCCAAAAAAAAACAGCTGATGTTGTTTTATCCTTTGATACACACATGTGCGGAACACAATTGCGACGCATAGACGTACAGCGTGCGGGAGTAAAACGTCGTGAAAATACGTCCACCATGCACACAATAACGGCGTACAACGTAGCAACGTATTATACGTCAACATACATATGTTTACATTTTATAAATTTATGATGCGGGGTGGAAAGGTCGAAAAGGAAGGGATATTTCCTTACCTCCTCGATAATCTTTCCATTTAAATTATTTCCGCTCATTTTTTATCAGCAATTGTTTTATTTTATAAATAATTTCACCAAATTTGCATTTTATTATCAAACCTAAACAAACCGTCTGAAACGTCAGATACGAACTTATACGCCGTACGCGGCGTAAAAAATTGAAATAGATCTAATTGAACGTACGACGCAAAAACGCCAATACGTTGTCGTCGTCAATTGTGGGCGAGATCATAGCAACATGTGTGTTTTATTTTTGACAGCGTATCATTTTTGACGCCGTACGTCGAAACGTCGCAATTGTGTTCCGCACTATACTGCCACAGTTGTCCAATTATGATGTCATCGGTTCACCAGAATTTGCGGAATGTCACTACATATTCACCCCTACCCTGTAAGTCTTCGCCAAGACGTCGACGCCTGAAAGTCGTAGTCACCTGCTAACGACGGCGTTGTCATATAAATGCAAAATCGGTACCTGGTAAGACTCGCGGCCAGTGACGCCTGCGTATCGATAATTTACTACCAAAAAGTGTAATCCCTAACGCATGGTAAAATGGGTAAGATAAACTCGTTAGAACAGCTGAATTCAACATATTTCTTGCTTAGGTGTTTCTCTTATGTCAAATTCACATGCATTTTGTTTGTGTACTTTTTTGTTTACTGTCAAGTCAGCTGATAGAAAAATGATGAAAATGTAAACAAAATTGGCAAAAAGTGCCATTTAGAAAATGATTGAGTGTTATTTGATATATTGAAAGTGTTTAAGTGTGAAAACTAAAACGTTTCTATGTAATTTTTGCAGAGAAATATTTCAAAAGCAGCAGTTGCTGGCGAACGGGGGTTGCACACAAACAAATGTAAACAAACTTTGACATAAGAGGAAAACTAACTCATACTCACTCCAGAAAAAAGTTAAAATCAGCTGGGCTAGTGCTTCTACCATTTATTTGTACCATGACCATGCTTTAAACGAATGTGAACAATTGAATTACTTCAACTGCTGTATTAAACATAAAAAGGAGTATTCTTTAGTAAATCTTTAAAAAAAATTTTATTAAAGAAAAAGTTTTGGAAAATTATATTTTTAACGTACTTTTTTTAAACTAGACAAAATACTTTAATCAATAAAAATATAATAAGCAGTATTTTTTTTAGTGTTTTCTCCTTACATTTGTCAATTTCACTGCAGTTTTACCAATTGCTTTGAATACGCAATATTTTTCCGTTTTTAATTTTCTGTAGGACAAAACGAAATTGATTTCACTTTCGAACGAAATTGCGCTCTGCGACATGGCTGTATGTTGACAACTCGATGATAGAGAGCTTACATGTTTTTACTGGAGAAATTTTTGCCAGTAAGAATTTGCAAGATCGAACATCTGTTTAAAACATATGTTTTGTGTAAACAAAAAAAAAATATATGAAATATGAAATAGCAAATAATATGAAATAGCAAATAATCATTGAAATTTTATATTTTTAAGAGAAAATATGATTTCTTAATGCTCTGTAATTAACCTTTCACAAATTCTTTTAAAAAGAAGACAGTTTTGATGATTTGTAATGTTTTGTTCAAACTGCGGTTGTTGGTGCTTCCAATGTTTACATTACAAATCAGCTGTTTACATACCAAAGTATTATTTCTTGCAAGTTTTTACTGGATGTCCTCTGTGTACTTTTTGTGATATTTTCTTCTGGAAGAGTAAAATCTATCTTACTCTCAAAATAGTTACTGGGTATTTTATACTGGAAAAGTACGCAGACAGACCTAATATATTTTGCACATTTACTTGTTTACACAAAACAGCTGATTTCAAACTTGCAAATTTTGGTTGGACAGTTTAGCCAACAAAAATTTGCAAGATTTCTGACTTCGAACTGTCAATATTATGGCTCTCTGGCCGTCATTTACTTGACTTTTGGAGTAAACGAACGCGATCCAGTAAATATTTCCACAAATTGTCGAGTACTCGAACAGAGCTAATAGTATGTACGCCAAGTCCGAGAAGTCACACTTTAAAAAAAATACATGTTACCAAAAGATAGCAATATGCAAACACACGACTGCAGTGACGAAATGAAAGCTGGACGAAAATTGTATGATTGGATGAGTCAAAAATTGTTTTAAATGGTAATCCAGGGTCTCAACAATTTGTAAGACGTTCTCCGAATACGGAATACCTCCCCCGACATAGTACCAGAACTGTCAAACATGGTAGATAAAGTGTAATGGTCTGGGCGAAACACACTAACCGACTCGTAAAAGGCGCCAGTCAAATTTGTAGTGATGTCAAAAAGGAGATCTCACTAGTAAAACCGAAAATCAATATCGAGCTTAAGCGCGTAATTAAAGAGGCATTAGCAAAAATACCTGGTGAACGCCGTTGTAGAGCTGAAATAACCACAACGGCAGTCCAATTAAGTATTAAATTCAAAGAAATATCGGTATTTAAATTATTATTCCAAAATAACTTCGTTTACAGTGAATTAAGATAATATATTTTAAGTTTTTGTTAGCACTGTTATTTTTTTGACTGATGGTATTTCTGAAATAAATACCTCTTAAGGCTTAATCTCAAACTTTATAGAAACTTTGGTCTAATTAATAATACCATATTAGCATCGTTAAATCAACGCAAAAAATTTTAAGACTTCCAAGGCAATTGTACATTAGACTTTCTTGGAATAGATCAACGTCAGCACTACTATTTTGATCACTGAAACTACTATTAATGTTAAAAACCGTATAAATAGATAAAAAATAATGTGTAATCTGTTAAGATTTCGTTTAATCATAATGCATATTTTTCATTGGTTGGGGATTAGGATCATTCCAACTATCGTCCATAGAATCCTGGGAACCGCTACGACCAAATGCAGCCATTAAATATATTAGTACCACGAAGGCTAAAATGCCGCTAAGAACCAAAAACCAAGTACGTCGCCATGGAGGTCGCGACGAGGGAGCGTAGAATCGGCGAGACCAACGAGAAAATATTTCAGCTGGTGTGCGTCTAGCATACTTGTTATCATCACGATCTGTACCACCAATAGGAGATTGGCGAGGTAACAAAGGTCGACGGCTGCTGGCTAAGATGGTATTTTGTAAATCGTATGAATTATGCAGTGAACAATGTAATTTTGTTAACGTACCTTGATCATTACTTGAGGGTGGATTAAATGCATCCATAAGCAAGACGGAATGTGGACTATCTTGTTTCATGGTAGTATTTGCAAAAGCACCATTCGCTTTCGATCGTTCCATTGATTGGTTGCTGCTATTATGATGAACTTTTGTCATGCTACTCACGGCAGCTGCGGTAGGCGTAGAGGAGGAGGATGAGGAGACATTAGAGATGATTTTTTGAATTGGTACAGAGTCTTCGCTCAACTAATGGAATATATTAAAATGCGATGAGTATTCAGTGGTAGAGGAAAAAATTTAACTGTAAACATACCAAGGCTAAGCCGAGACCATTGCGTCCCCAATTGGCTTGTGCCAATTTTTGTTTCAATGCATCTGCTATGGGGGATACCAGATTCGATGTTGGGAATATCTCTGTGTCACATATGGGGCATTGATGGCCCCGAGGTGCAGTATTAGCCGGCAAAGCTGCCTGACGCGCATTCAAACAATCCCAGTGAAATACATCTAAAGGACAGTAAATTTGTAAATTAAATTAAGTTATTGCAATTGTTCTCGAGGGTTTCAATGTTAAACTTACGATAGCACACCAAACGTACGCATTCACCGTCTTCTAAACCTGTGGAACACAATGTACAAGTGGACACATAGTCGCTGTCTCTGAGCCATTGCAGATATGACTGAACTATGCACTATAAGCCAGAGAATTCTTTATGCATCACATCAAAAAAATATTTGCTTGAAGCAAGTTCCTCTAACATACCTTTGGATGGCTTTGTACCATGCAGTGCTCGCAGACATTGACGCGATGTTCGAAGCAGAATTGATTCGTCACTTGACGTTTGGGGCACTTGCACAGACCCATTTTTTTCTTTGTGAACCTTTTTACTTTTCGTATTTAATTTATATTATTTGCGTAGAAACATTAGTTTATTCGTCCTACTACACTCAATCGTACTATCTTCACAAAATCATTGACGATTATTTAGCAAATTTTAGGTATTATCGTTTTTTTTTCACTACGTCGTCGAATGAAAGAACTTCGTTTGACAATTTAAAAGATTTTGCTCCTCTTTCCCTTTTGGAGAATGACAAGCCACGTCAAGATGATTCAGTGAGGGCGGTGTTACACGATTCTGAAAATGTAAACAAAAACGGAAAATAACGTTACTTTTCCCCTGAAAAGGAAGTGGGCTTGAAAAATGTCATAATTAATACTTCTGTCGTGAAAATAAAAACAAAATAACTGCTGTTATAGGTTGTTCACCGATGTGTTTCTAACATTGTTGTTGAACCGAGTTGAACACATGTTTGAGAAGTTTTTCATAAATACACGTGTTTTATTTGACCTGTAATTTTATATAAAATTTCGATGCCCCTATACTTACAATTGACTAAACTACATATCCCCATAAATTTTTCGACATCTACGACCCAAAATGGTATCTAATTTTATTCACAAAATTCCGATTCTATATCTAACTATTTTTTGCGTCCCCTGTAAAGTGATGAAAATGTTGTTACGTCTTTTTGCATTTTAGGTGACGATATGAGACATTCCAGGTGGTCGTTCGTAAGAACCTCTTATTATTAAAACTATGTATCTGCCGACTGATGTACGAATATCTGTGTATTAATAATCCTAAATGTCGTTTGATTCGCAGTCTTTGATATCTTCCTCATGTAACATAATATACCTCGTATAAAAATCAATTGCTTGTTTTTTCATTGATTTCGATTACCCTAAGTTGCTTGCTCTTTATTGTCAAGACAAATAAAAACATAATTATGTATTTGCAATTTTTTAATTTCACTTATATTTTTTAATTAGTACACCCTCTACATATATGAAAATTACTAGTCCAGCCATTCTTTCATATATTGGCATTTGGTGGGCGTGACGTCGCCATATGATGAACAGTTCTTTATCACTGGGCAAATACCGCAAGGCATTTGTACCAGACCTGGAGGAGGTAATGGTGAATTTATGGCTCTATACACATGACTGCCATCTGACATTAAAATACGTTCAGCATTTCCATCATAGACAACAGTTTTCAAGATAGTCTCCAAATCATCTTCATCTAAATTAACCTGAAATCAAAAAGTATTTTTATAAACAAAGCGAAGAATGAAGTAGTAGAATATGACCTTGCTAATACCCAAATCAGATATAAATTTATGGACTTCTTTTACAGTACAACATGAGAGCTGTGTAAATGCTATTGGGACATCACGTTTTTTCTCAGCATTATCCCGTTTCATTTGAAGAAACCGTAAGCATTGTTGATTTAAGACGTCAACAAATTCAGCTTCAAAGTCTTGATCTTGATACCACGCACCGCCAGTCACCGACCGATCTGGTTCCAAATTGTACAACATATACACTTTCTTTTTGCTAGCCTACAAAATATTGAAATATTTAACTACTTTTCTTAATGTTTGTATAGCTATGTACTTACATTTACAGATTTCACGGCCTTAATCAGTTTCTTAGATTCCAGATTCTTTAAAATTTTATTTAATTGTGTCATATTTAAGTTCGATTGTATACGTATGTCTCTGATCCATATTCCCTTACTACCTCCTTCTTCAATAATGCCATAAACAATTTTCTCTTCATTATCAGCATCTTTTGGTAATGCGCTCTTTTTCGGATCTTTGGCACGATAGAAAAGTTTGTCTCCTTTTTTTAGAATTTCTATAGATCCCTGTTTGAGAAGCTTGTTAAGGCCCTCTACCCGTGTAGCTGGTGTGATATCAGGTAAACCCTTCTCCAAGTCCTCATTATTTGCTCCAGCTGGTATGCCTTGGATCACGGCTAATATTTGATGGGATATATCATCAGCCGACATCGTGCTGAAATTATCAATACCGCGATTTATTTGAAATTTGTTATTTTTTTCTGGTTTTATCATATCACGAGCAAGTAATGGAAAATTTCCAGCATTGGTAATCCCAATCAGTATCTAGGTGAACGAGTATATTTTTCGTCGTACATATTAATACTACCTATACAATGTATAATGTAATGTAAACACGGCCAAATAGCGATGTGTCAAAAACATATGTTGTTTGGGAAGCCAAATCAAGAAATGTTATTGAATGAAAGTGAAGAAAATATAAGAATAAGCACACGCCGAACTTATTGTAATATCACATCATTTCTTTAAAACTTCCACCTTAAATTCACACAATGTCACTTACTGTTGATGAAACGGAGCCTGGAGATTTTCGAGATATCGTCGAAAACGATTTCCAACAGATAAAGACAAAAGTTACTAAGGTAAACTGCAGCACAGCTTACTCCGACGTACACAATTCCGCACGAGTTGACAAATAAAACTATAAGAGTTGCCACTCTATTGAATATTTGTAATTCATTGGCAAAGTATCAAATCCCCAAAATTTCCTTTAATTTCTAAACACTACTGACCTGCGTTATTTCCATTTCAGTTGGGCTATGCTGATGGTGTGGCCGATGGGCGTGAGAGCGTTTTTCAGCAAGGATTTGATAAGGGATATAAAGATGGATTGCGTACAAGTTTCCAAATTGACAAATATCGCCATTTCTTCGTTAATCTAAATATTGACAAAGTTGAAGGGAAGCAAGAGATGCAAAAGGAGAAAGAGGAGTTCGACAAACTAAAAGTGAGAGAATCAAAATCTGCAGATCACTTTCAGTTTGTATGCTACAGAGGAGAGAATCTTGACGTAATTTCACAAAAACAGCATGAGTATGTTGAGAAAATACTTGGGCAATTAGCTCAACAAACGCCACAGGCTTCGAATTTATTAAAAGCGCAACAGCATACAAAATTTGTGTAATTCTTTCGTTACGGTGTTTTTTATTATGAAGTTAGTTTTATTATATTTTCGAAATATGTGTATTTGTAATGATGACGAGGATACAACTTATAAATAAAGGCCCTCTGGGGTTCCTTCCTTTTTGCGATACAATACACTTTCTTTCGACTTTTTGAAATCCTCATTGGTCACCTTCATACGTCTTTCACGCAATGCCATTAAACCAGCCTCAGTACATATGGCCTTGATGTCGGCTCCTGATAAATCATCCTTGGCCATAATCAATTCGCTAAGATTAACATCTGCGGCAAGGGTCATACGAGATGTATGAATATTGAAAATGCGACGTTTTGTCTTCTCATCTGGCAGGGGAAACTCGATTTTGCGATCAATACGTCCAGGACGAATAAGGGCAGGGTCCAAAGTTTCAATACGATTTGTAGCCATGATAACCTAAAGGTAGACAAAAATAATTATTAAACTGATAGCAAATGAGAAAAAATATATGTTTTACAGCCAGTATATTAGAAGTATGTGAATATGTTAAATCATAATAAATACTTATTCAAATTCACTCTACAAGAAAACGAACAAAAAATATTATACCTTTACGTCACCTCTCGAATCGAAACCATCCAATTGATTCAGTAACTCCAACATAGTTCTCTGTATTTCCCTTTCACCTCCCGAATTGGAATCGTAACGTTTTGTGCCCACAGCATCGATTTCATCAATAAACACTATAGAAGGTGCATGTTCTTCAGCCACACGGAAAAGTTCTCGAACCAATTTGGGCCCATCACCCAAATATTTTTGAATCAGTTCCGAACCAACAACGCGTAAAAACGTTGCAGATGTTTGATTAGCCACCGCCTTAGCCAGCAAAGTTTTACCAGTACCGGGGGGACCATAAAGGATGACGCCCTTAGGAGGTTTGATACCCATTTCCTCATAGTATTCGGGATGTGTTAAGGGCAATTCTACAGATTCTTTGATTTCTTGAATCTGAGTATCTAAACCACCAATATCGGCATAGGTTTCTTGGGGTGCCTTTTCCAATTTCATGACTGTAACCATCGGATCCGTGTCGTCACTTAGAACACCTACCACAGCATGGACTTTGTGATTGAGAAGTACGGAGCAACCAGGCTCTAATTGATCTTTATCCACAAAGGACAATATACTAACATAATGCTCAGAACCTACACTGGTTGATACAATTGCGTGATTATCATCGATAATCTCCTCTAAATTGCCTACGGACATTGGTGTGCCCCTCAAATCGTCTACCTTAGAGCGTTCCTCTTCATTTTTTTCGTCTTGCGGTTTTAGTCTTTCCTGGTTGCGTATAAATTCATCCTCCATCATCAAATAATCCTTGATACGCTCCAGCTTCAGCAGCTTCAATCGACATCTGGTATGCGGAGTAACTTGCGGCAATTTCATGGCCGCATCGGGACCCTTAACGCGCTTCTTCTTCTTGCCTACACGGGTAGGAATTGGAGGCTCATACTTTTTCTTTTTGTCTTTGTCATCTTTCTTGTCGCCCGATCCGCCTTGAGCCGATTGATTTTGACCCTAAAAGAAACCCACTACATATTATTATTTTCCTTCATGTTACTTTTAGATTTTGCCATACCATTTTAAGAACTGGATTTAACTGTTACAATTATTATAATAATAAATTCTTTCCTAGACTAACAAACTGCAAATTTACAATCGGCTTTGCTTCAACAAACTTTTTACTAGTCATGCAGAAGTCAAAGAGAATTCGGCGTTGTAGAATTTAGTACTTATTGTCTGTCATTTTAAAAGTCATGTCATCTGTAGTTAGGTCATGTGTCAAATTCGAACTTTTGTCCACGTAGATAGATTTTGACCATTTTGGTGGTGAGTAATATTTTATGTTTTTGTGTACTGAGGCTATGGGCGGATTGGTTCAAATATTTTGCACTGAACAAAATTTTGAAGCTTGCGTGGTGAATTTCTAGTGTCAAAAATTAGACTAGCCCCAGGGCTACTATAAATTTTGACAACGAACCAAATAATGACATCTGTTTAACAACAGGATGTATTTGGTAAGGTGATAGCATCAACAATGCTGATTGGTTTTTGGTTCATTCATTTGGCCAACGAAAATTGTCAAATGCTGTTTTAACAATTGTGTTTACATTGTTTAAAATGAAAACTATAAATATATGCAATTTTAAGTAATGTTTAGAGTTTTATTTTCATTTTAATCAGGTCATATTAAAACCAAAGTTTGTTATACAACATCAACATCTGCTGCTCCCACAACCTTATTGAATACATCTTGCAAAACAGGGACACAAATGTTTTATTTGTTTTGATTTTGTCGTTTGTCTTTTACGCGGAATATTAACAAAAACGTCCTTTGGCTGAACTGCATCTTCATCAATTCTTCCAAAGCCGCAAAAATAAGTGCAACATATTTTTGATTTATTTATTTTTTCATTTCAACGCCATCACTCACTGACTTGTACTGTTTTGTGCGGCGACTGAATGTCAAAAATTTGTTAACAATCTGTCAAAATTTCATCACATGAATCCCCACAGCAAAATGACAAAATTTTATCTACCATGTCAAAATTTATTCACCCAATTCTACCACGGACTAAAAGAGTTCGATCCGCCCACAGCCTGATATTATATTTCCAAATTTCACCACCGATAAAACCTTCTGCGCTGAGTCGGAAAGTGTTTTTTTCTGCGGACGGACCAACTTCTTGATATATAGGCCTTTGAAGCTTGACTATAATCTGTCATACCTCAGCTATTTACAATTCGATCTGCCTCAAATGCGTATCATTACAAAGGGCTTTCTAAGCTCTATAAATCTGTGTAGAAACATTTTTATTTTTTTTTAACCCATTGGTTTAATTTTTGCTGTGCCAATCGATATCTTTTTGGCTGAAACCGATGATTAAAATCACTTTTAAAAACGAAATTATATTATTAGAAAATATAAATATGCATGTAAATAGGAAAAAATTTACAAATATACTTATTACAATTGATTGAACCATCGTAATCCAAATTAGATTCTGAAAAACTTCAGCGTCGGTGTGTTTTTATTAAACTTCAAAAATTTCCATCCACTTGTCAAAACTTTAACTAGCCCCATGTGCTAGTGAAATTTTATTCACCACGAAAATGTCATATTTTTACAAAAGCACGGTATTAAAATTTTATGAATTTTGCATTGCCATAAGAAGTACGTGAATAAAAAATTACGAAAATTTGATGAACCGAAAATTCCGCTCACTTTTCATTTGCTTGGAACTCAGCTCTGCGAAGATTTCGTTGAAAAAAAAACACAGTGTTTCAAATTTAGTTGTTTTAGATCCTCGTTATGTTTAAAGTTGTAATTTCCTTTAAGGCTGTAAGAGATCATGTTTTCGCCGGTTAGTGAAAAAAATGTAAATGCAGCGGGTGTGATTCGAACTCACATTCGCTGGACGATCGTTTCGATGTTTGTGAAGCATCATCTTCAGCAGCGTCTAGCCCGTTAAGCCACTGCGGTGTGTATTTATACAAGTCACTAACCGAAAACATTTATTGATTGTGTGCAGAGTGATTGTTGTCGCTAGTGTTGTTATGCTAAACTTATTTCGTACGAAAACAATTGTTTGGGACCGGAATTTTGACATTTCCATTATTTTAGTAAACCACAGTAGTACCACATGCGTTAAAAATAAAATGGATTGCAAAAAGTAATTATTAATGAAATATTTTCAAGGTAGAAGCTCATTCACACTGACACCGAAAACAAGCTTAATGTTCTGATTTTGCCACACATCGACTTAAGGTACAAAGAGAATTTGAACCGACCTCAAATCGTTTTTGTGTTCTATTTTTCTTTAATTTCGATTTTTTTACAGAAGGGCCTAGTGCATTTTTGCCGTTTTCCTCAGGTGGACACTTTTCTAATTGCATAAAAATATCGTGCATAGTCCCACTGCAATTCAGACTTACTTTTCCATTCGTATTTCTTGTACTTGATTTTAAATTTTATTTTAATATATGAACAATTTTATTTTAATATCTTGACAATTTCAAATTCTGGCGTCTTTTCTCTTCTGCTTTGACACATTAATTTCTGGAGTGGGTGAATAGTTGTAAAAAGTGGTACTATTACCTGTTGTGAATTTAAAAATAGCGTTGTCTATGTTGATTATCTTTCGCCTTTCACGAAATCGAGGAAAGCGGCTAGATTTTGCAATTGTCAAAATGTAAGTGGAATCCAATAGATTTTGACTTCATTTGGCCCGAAATCAAGAAACTCTAGATTTCGAGGGCAGCATAAACGCCCTTTTAGGTTATTAGTAAATGCGCCTTGGTTTGTAAAAAAATGATAATATAAGTAAAGACCTAAATGTTATTTCCGTTAAAGAAGAAATAAAAACACGTAGTGCCAATTACCAAGAAAAATTGAGTAATCATACAAATTTACTAGATGACACTGATGAGAGGAGAAGGTTAAAAAAATGCATATTCTAGATCTACCTTGCGCATAATTTTTAGAGTCATGTATATAGTTATATTTATTATTTAAGTAATGTCAAATTACTCTCGTATAATTGTTGAGTTACTTTTAAGTATTTATTAAATTTGAATATTATTTATGTAGTAAATAGATTGCAAATAAAGAATTAAAAAAAACATGTACTTTGTTGTTGTATATGTTTGTTTACTTTTATTGTTGGCATACGTGCTGAGTTTGATACAATGAAAGTGGGAGCAAAAACAAAATGCCTGTTGTTTTTGCCATCAAATAACAACAAGACCTCTGCGTCACCTCCTGTTATTATGGTACGGGTCTTTATATCCAACCATGATAGAATAAGTAAGGTAAACTCGTTGGAACAGCTGATTTGAACTTTTTTCTTGCTTAGGTGTTTCTCTAATTTTAGGTGTTTCTAATGTATTTCGTTTTTGCACTTTTTTGTTGACATTTACTCCAGATACACACATGTAGAAAATTTGACAGATTAGGAACACCAAACCAAAACAAAATGCCTGTTATTGGTGCCTAAAATTACAACTATTTATACTGCGTCCAAAGAACATGTGCAATTGTGAACATAGATAGAAGAAATCAAAATAAAACGAACTCACACAAACAACTTTGACATTTACTGGGTACGATGAATTGTAAACAAAGGAAATCATATGGGCTGACGCTACTACCTTGTATTTGTATCATGCCTCCAACCAACAACAAAGTAGCAGTTGTATTTTTTTGTACTACTGATTCTACCTGATTGGTTGTACTATGATAAAAAGTTTTCCTTCATTTGGCATCGTCGATTACTGACATTTGCGAACATATTGCAATGTCTGTTTGACATTTCACGCTGGTGTTTTCTTTTCTCGCTACAAAACCTGCCAACGTATTAGAAAAAATGGTTTTACTGGATAATTCATCGGTAATATTAGCTTCTTGAAGTAAGTTACTTATAGTACGAATAAAATTGTTTCGTTTTAGTTTATAATTCGTTTGGAGAAATTGGCCTCCTCAGCAAAGTCGAACTCTTCGTTTACCGTCACGTTTAAGAGATGTAAGTACAAGATGCTCAGCTTGCTGGATATGAGTTGACTTTAAGTAACCTAAACGCAAGTTTGTCGTTAAGCTAGATCATACGTACAGGTGTCCGTAGTATAAGAAAAGATGGCCAAATCCATTGTACGTAAAGGTATACAAAAACACGATAAATATTTATAATTAACTGCAGTAAAGAAAAAAAAATCGAATAGTAGTGTGGAAATCCATCTATGTGGTATATGTATTTGATTCAAGTTTTGATAAAGCTGATAACGGTGATTTGAGGCAGAAAGTTTTCGTGATGTCCACCCAAGTTGTAAATGTAAGCCATGGGCGAATCCATGTCGGGAGCTCAAATCAAATCAAATGTTTTCTCACAAATTCAACGGCTTCGGCAATTGTTTTATGTTACAAAGCTTTCTGCGTGGACGGGATTTTCTGATCTGGAACGTGTTCAGCGCCTGCTCCTCAAAGCTAAAAAAACCGACTAAAAAATGTATTTGTCTTTAGAGTAAAAATGTTTCTTTAAAGTTTACAAAATAACGCAATGAAGCAGGCTCATCACTGCCATTCATTTGAGCACCCACAGTAAGTGTTTGACCTCATTCGATTCAAGCCACCATAATATGGTAAATTGGAGTTATGTGGATCCACAGATATCGCTAAATAAAGATACCGTTAAATTTGTGAGTAAAACACCTTTCATTTGAGTATACACAGTTGCCTGCTTCTAGACGTCCCGAACTGGGCCCGTTTCTAGGACCTTGTGGGCCCCTTTAGGTCCGTCTGAAAAAAATATGTTTCGCTTATATTTTTCTCTAATTTTGTTTTTTATGTGTTTAATTCATGCCCGAACTCCAGCAATTTAGGTAAATTGATTATACCGGTCCGTATCGTCATACTCTACGTAGAAAATGGGACAATGAATGCAAATGTAAGTATGTTCATTTGCATAAATTGCGTAAAACGTGCTAATCTAAAATTACTAGTATTATTGGGCATCATGGTGATCCCGGGAGGGAGTTGTCATGAAAGTAAGTGTAACGAAGGCGTGATCGGTTGAGATGTTACATTACCTTCTTTCTTTGTACACCCTGTAATATAAACAGCTGTACTGATTCAGAAATAGTAAACCGATATTGGCGGCCTTTACATCATATGCCCAAACTGTAAAGTTGTCATCTTTTGTGATGCAGTCTTCAGTACATACATCAGCGACGAACATTTCAAACAATTTTCTTTAATGATAAAATAATCTTAAAACTGCATTAGGTATTAATATCGATATATAACATCAGGGCATCATTAGTGACTTCAAGCTATCAGTTATTTCCCAATCGCGAATTTTATTGACCAGAAACAGAATATTTAACTATTAAGAACTTTATTTTTGTGTTTTAGATAATGGTCATGACAGACCAGTACCACGCGAAGGTAAACCTCTGCTACCAGAACCGGAAGAGTACATGTGCCTCATGAGAGCTCAATCAAAATCAAAAAAGGTAAAATCCTATTTGTACCTAATTTAAAAAATTAACTTTTTATGTATTTTCAAAATTTTTGTATCAGATTTCAACCATTGTAAAACATGAAGATGTTCCAAAAATGATGACAATGTATGCGCAATTTATGAAAAGCAACATGGATGGCCTGAAACGTGTGAAGAAAGTGAAAAGTAAAGCTAAAGCCGCCAAGGGGTAAAGATTAAGTGTTCTTATCCCACCCCAAACACATTTTCAAATTTTTATTTAGTTTACTTTTAAAACATTTAGCATTTAATGTTATCTTTTGATTCTAATACTACGTAGAATAAATGTGAACGCTGATTGTAACGATAATAAAACAACATGCATTTTTTTTATAAACATGGAAAAGAAAATGCTTTTTAATATATTTTTATTAGAAAATGAATTTCCTTACACGTCTACACAATAAAGACGGGAGGAGTACATGATATTAGGCGTGCTTTTTGTACACTGCCATTTTAACAATTCGCTTAATTTGTTGCTTAATAATTTGACTTTATAAACGAATAAATTGTCGCGTATAATTACACCGCATTTTTACCTTTATCAATACATCACCTATTTATGTTTTATACGCACATTAACAAAATTCATTTTTATTTTCAAAGATGGTAGCTTTCGAATGTCAGCTTAAAATCAAACAGTTCTATTGTTTCACATTCTAACTACACAAATATTAAAATAGAATAATTTTTAGGTATGCTTGTTAAAGGTAGAAAAAAAATGATTGGTAATTAACTAACAACAGATTTGACAGCTTTTTTCTTTAATTGACGTAAAGCACATTTAGCGGCGGTGCATTTGGCAATACGATAATTACGACCAATCCCACGATATGTTCCCTTGCAAAAAACTTCCACCGTCACACGCACACGACGACCATCGGCTAATTTTTCGGGTTTCCTAAACAAAAGTAATAATGTAAATTAAAAATTAGTGTAGTTAAATTTGTAAATGATACTAACCCGAATTTGGCAGTTTCTGGTTCTAATTCTAGCAATTCTCTTATAGGTGATTTTGGCACAGAGTTACTAAATTGTTCAATTTCAGGACGCATCATATTGTAATAGACGTGCCATACGGCATCTAAGGACATACTGGAGTCCAGGAATATAGCACCAGCTACAGATTCAAAGACGTCTCCTAAAGCTTTTGGCACTTCTACATCCTCAGCGTCATCACATTCCTCTTCGGATAGTAAATAGTACTAAAAACAAATATTACAAAATGTAGCCCTTTTACCGTGTTTAAATCATTCTTACCTCTTCACTTATACTATGACCGTTCTCGGTTTGAATACGAACAAATCGATCTATAACTTCATTCAATCCAGGTGATAAATGACGGAAGTATTTATGAAACCCATGTCGCACGGCCAAAGATGCAAATATTGTATTATTAACTAAAGCCGATCTCAAATCTGTTAAAGCTCCTGGTGAATGTTGTCGAGGATCTTCATACAAATGTCGTGTAATTAGATAATCCAATACAGCATCTCCCAAAAATTCTAATCGCTGATAACAATCTGTTAATCTGTTCGGAGTGTAGGAAGCATGCGTCATAGCTTGCAGTAAATAGGAACGGTCACGGAATTTATAACCCAAAATTCGTTCAAATTCGTCATAGCCTTGCAGTAAAGCGTCCAGCGCTTCTTCTGCATTTGGAGCAAAATGTAGCAAAGGAGATTTTGGCGGTGCCCAGGAGCCAAATACTGTAATCATGTTGTCTTTATCAGGTAAAGTACTACCAGGTATTCGTGGTTTGTTAGGATCATATGGTAAACGATCGTAGGGTATAACCCTTATACCTAACCAAGCCATGAAAAGTAAAGCACCTCTTAAGCCACATTCAATAAGGTATGCTCCAATAAGGGCCTCCACACAATCGGCCACAGATTTATCTGTAAACATCCGATCATTGATATATTACATATGTGATAATTTAATTAATTATGTACCTGGAATACTGTGCTGTGATACTAAATTGTAAGGAATGAAACAGCTAAACTGTTGAGGTATATAGCTAGTATCGTCCCATTCACGATCGCCTTCAGAATCTTCGGGCAATTTCTGGAATATAATTATATTAATGTGTAGTATAATGCGCGTAATTACCCATCGCCGAGGGCAATGCGCGTAATTATCCATCGCTGAGGGTAATAAACGTAATTACCCATCGCCGAGGGTAATGGATGTAATTACCCACCGCCGAGGGTAATTACACATTTATTTATTTATTTTTTATACAGTTAAAAAATGTCTGCAACGCATTAGGATACCGATTGGGTATATGCCATTACTTATTCCCCATGTTTAATGGGTAACAATCAGGGTTGCAATTCGCTAAAACAGGCTTGTTCATGTTATAGTTAGACAGTATAGAGAAAACTGTTGAATAACGAGTGACTAAGACTGAAGAACATTCTAGTTCGACACGTTTTGTACGGAGTCTACACAAAGTGACTTATTTTTTGTTATGAAAAAGGGTGTTAAAATTTAGTCTAGGCTATTCTTATTAATATGCCACTAAAATTATAAATATCAACTACAAGCTTACCGTAAAATTAACACCCCATTCATCAGCCTTTTCTCGAACCAGTTCACATATTTCAGCATTGGTTAAATTTTTTATATTCACTAAATCCACTAGGCCCCAATAGAGGGGTGGTATTTTAGCTTCTATCAGTGCTTTTTCCAGTTCTTTTGGCACATAATAACACGGTGGTAACCAATTATCACTTGGTTCAAATTTAGTAGCAATCATATATTCCCCCAATACTTTACGCCTGCCCAAACGATATAAATTCAAGTTGGCCACCTGTTTTGACCGCAGATGGCTTAGTTTTCCCTCATGTACATTCTCGTAGGTGATATACAAGTACGTAGTAATGGCGTATTTTAAAAACGAATCGCCGATAGTTTCCAATCTCTCCAAATTAATACCATCATTGGCATTGGACATGGTTAAAGCTTGTAAAATTATACTCGGACTTGGGCCTGGGTGAGTAAATAAATCTGGTTGATAATCAAAACTGAAATTGTGTCCTGTACATGATTCACGATCTTTGTGTTCTAGCTTGTAGCCTTCATTAAGGTGATTTCCGGAATAATACTCCTTTCCTTGATTTTCAAAATTTAATAGTATTTTTTTTTCACCAACACTTGTAGTCTTTTGCAGATTTTTGGAGTCATTAAAACTATCGAAGATATCCCCACTTCCTTCAATTATAAAAAGCTCCTCTGGGTGTTGTTTAATCCATTTTGAATTGAGGGAATGTAAAGTGTCAATGGAAAATGGGGAAAAAATATTAAAAATTTCCTCCAGATCCGATTCATTGACATAGGGCACAAATTGTTTATAAGTATTCAAGCATAGTTCTAAAACTTTAGATTCTTTTCCCCGATCATTCAATTTTTCGGGAAGCTTTATAATTTGATTATATTCCACTAACATTCCAGAATTTCTTATATCTTCCATTAAGTTCTGAGTGGATTTTTTAAATTGTGTAACAGACTGTTGAAGTTTTTCGGCTATTTCTTGTTTTATTTCTGGAAAATTATAACCCACTTGTAAATTTTTAGTTTCTTGATAGTCACGTTCGTTTGCCTTGGTAGCTTGTATTATGGAGAGTTGTTTGTTTAATTTAACAATATCCTGCTCGGTTTCAATGGTTTCAGCTTCGTTTTTAGAAGTTAAAATTATATCATCTTCTTCGATGTCGACGTCATCGTCAATCATTTCGCCATCGCTATCGAAAGCAGATTCAGGATATGATTCATCGGAATCGTAGCAGTTGAAATTAGGTTCATTTTTTTGCATTTTCTCGTTATCCAATCGTATATCCCTAAATGTGGGCGATGTAGCTCGCGCAGCTTTCCCACCTAAGAAAATACAATAGAAGAACAAATTATTGTTAAAATGGACTTAATGGTAAAAGAAAATGTGCAGGAACTGCACTAAAAGTAGTATTAGTAATAGAAATTTTCGCGAGTGCACCACACATAAATGCCGAGAACCACTGTCAACTTTGAGACATCAGTTTCAAATCATGCATACACTTATAGCCGTACATAAATTTAGTATATACAAAAAATCAGTTCAAGTCGATGGACCAAATCATCCAAATCCACAATAATTATTTCAAAAAATAATTATTATATTTTGATTTGTATCAGTTACTCCAAAAATGATTATAATCGAAATTTGCTTATAGCTCAGACGATACTGATTATTTTTCGATTTCTATTCATTTCTAATAATATAATGATTATTTTTCAATTTTTATTAATTTCTAGTAATATTTAGTTTTATAAATTTGGTTAGAATATAATGATTTTTTTTGAGTTTTATATTTTTATCAGAAAATAAAATTACATAAGGTGCCAGGGGACACCCGGTTGGAACGAAGTTCCTTTCGCTATATATCATGTACTAGTTAGTTACAGCACGGCTAAGGCGCCCGTTGAAAAATGCGATAATTTAAATGGATCTTTAAGAAAATATACGTTTTGTAAAATGATGAACTTTTTATAAGAAGTTTTTTTTATATAGAATGTATTTTTTTTTAAAGTATATTTTTAGGTTCTTTTTGTAAGAATATTTATTATATTTTCCCGAAAAGGTTATTTTAAAAAAATTAATTTTTTTAAGAAAAGATACTCTTCGTAAGAAAATTTACTTTTTTAAGCAAAGGTACTTCTTTAAGGTAAGGCATTTTACTGTGTTTAAGAATATGAATAGGTTTTGTTGAATGTATTTTAGACCAGGTGATTAAAGTTTATTTTGTTTCCATTAAGCGGCTATACTGGTCCAGTATAGCCGCTTAATGGAAACAAAATGAATAGGTTTTGTTTTTGAGAAAATTTACTTTTTTTAAGAAAACACAGTTAAGAAAATGTTCTTCTTATTTGCAGTTCAACGCGAAGCCAGTGAGGACGAAGTATTCAACTCACGGAATAATTTTTATTCCTTGATCAAAATATTATATAACTCAAATAAAATAAAATATAATATTATTTAAAAAAAATTAATTACTTTTTAAGCAATTTGTAAAATTCAAAACTTAAATATTATTTTCCGAGAAATAATAAAAGTTCAAAACATAATCACTACCGTCTGAACAGTTCATAAATTTCAAATGATAATCGTTATTTTTGTAGTAATTATTACAAATCGAAACATAATTATTTTGTACGCAAAATATAAAAATCAAGCAATAATGATTAAAATTCAATTTTTAAAATATATAATTTTGGTTCCAGATTTTAAGAAGTTTGCAGTTGAAATTCCAACGTTAAAAAGAAACACGTTTTCCATTAATAAAATTTGAATTATTAAAACAAACGTATAAAATGGTAGCCCATTACCAGATTACAGACTACTAACAAACAGCATGTTTCGATAATAGCATATTAAAGATTGAAGAAGGTATAATAAGCGTTCAGAGAATAAATCAATTGAAAGCTGTGTATGTATATATATAATAATGTGGTACTCACAAAACTTTATGTATGGTGGTAAAATACCATCCAAGAGTTCATCATATTCGTCTTCATCATCGGTATCATCTTGTTTATAATTAAACTCGATATCATTCGACCAAATACCTATTTCAACAAAGCCCATGTCCTCTTGTAGCTTACGCTCTGCCTCTTGTACAATTTCATTAACAGTCTTACTCTTGTCTAGTTTATCGTTACTACCTGATAACTCTTTTTCGATATCGTCTATACAGTTCAAAATGTCACTTTTCGCCTTTTGTTCAGTATCATTATTAGATTCTGGATTTGCAGCATCCTCCGGGTTTTGTAATTTATTTGCTTTGGATTTTTGCAAAACATCACTGAGGCTCCAGCCAAAATCTAACATAGGCCACTCTTTATTTTCCGGTAATTCAGGTTGCCCTAAACCCATATCTTTTACCACTTTTTTGCGAATATCATCAGCTAAGAGAAGACCATTAACACGGTACAATATACAAGGTAGACATACCGCAGTTCGCCACAGTGAAGCTGGAAATGGATGTACTGTACATAGTTCCGGAACAAGTATCTGCTTAAGTTCCAAATTTTCACGTTTAGCCCTTTTAGTAGCTTCTGAGCTGGTGGGCAAAGCAACGCCCTTACGATTGACATAGCGTGGGGTAAGAAAATTTAAACGAGCACTTGTATGATCCACATCTAAGAGTGGCTGTTTTGGATGGATCTTTAGACCATATTTTAAGTAATAATAATGCATAAATGTTTTATATTTTAAACTCGGAAATATACTGAGAGGGCCAAGTTGATGACATATTTCAGCAACATAAAAGTAATGTGGCTGATCTTGATTACGGTACCATGGCATAACCACAGCATCTTTGAACTTATCCGCCGAAAACTCAGTAGAGTGTCGTACTTCTTCCTGTACAGGGGTTGGCATCATATTGGCATTCTGTTCGATTAATTCTAAGAATGCCCAGTCAATTACTTTACCATCATTAGTTTTAACAGTGGGCACTATGAAGACACAATTTTCCGTTGATTCTGGGTCGAAAAGCATTAAAAACTTTTTTAACCGCAAAACTTTCGTAAATGTGTAGTTGATGAATGTATTTATACATGATATTTGTCGCTCATTTAATACCACTCGTTGTGGATGTAACACCAATGACACCTTCACCTCTCCGGATCGTGTGAATATAGGAAATGAGCTAACTTTAGGTATTTTCTTTAGTGTTAAAATGCCGAACTCTTGTAAAGCATCTTCGGGTGGATATATTTTACGTCCTCTAGTATTTTGTTCCTCTGGTATGGGGCATTGTAACGTGAGATCCAGTAAATATAAGTAACAAGATTGACCGACCGTGGGACGACAATCACAGAATTCAGAAGCTATCTGCAAGTAAATGAAGTAATGCATTAGAAATGATTGCGAAATCCCATTCTGAATAGAATGCTGCCTGGAAAATTCCTATTATTCGATCATTTCCTAAAAAAAGGTTCAAGTTAACTTACCCTTTTGTAATAGTACTGTCTCCGTTTTGTAGTACCAGGTCTTGGCTCAGAATTCTCTTGGACAATTTTTTCATCCTGTTCCTCTAGTTCAAAATTTTCCCAATCTGATTCAATTGCTTTAAAGCCTTCCTTTCCAATTGGTTGTAGATTATTGTCTAACTCCCCCGATTTATGCAACTCTATACATGCCTGTAACGCAGCCATGCGGCGGGCTAATATATGCGTCGGCATTGGCAATCCAACAATATCATATTTTAGTGGGGAATTTATAGGTAACCTCAAAGTATACTGATACATGGTGATATTATTTCGGATAGTTCGTGCGCATCGCCAAAGAGGTGTTAATTTTGTGAACGTGTCACTAGGTAATTTCGCACAATATTTGTTAACAAGAGCTGTAGAATTACTGAGATCAACAGACGCCCCCGTTAACAAACGTGCCAGTGGTTTATATGGCTCAATGCAGTTGTTAAAAGCATCTGCATTGTGGTGTTCACTTTCTGCTGGCTCTGTATTAGCACATTTTTGTAAAAGCATCTAAAATAAATGTTAAGTAAGAGTTTCAAAAATTGATTATTACAGAAATATTTAAATGAGTCACAAATTGCCTTTAACTTGTTAAACACGTAAAGGGAAATCTGCCTACTCATGATTACTTTACTTTCCATGCAGAATTTAATTTATTTATTGTGTTGTAGTTTAAAGCCTTATGCCAAATTAAATCAAATTACAAAATACACCACATGGGATTAAAAAAATGGTTTATCATTAAATCCAATGAATGGATTGGAGAAAGCTTCCTACAATCAGGGAGCTGTGCGCCTTCTCGTTTTATACTCACTGATCGGGACCTACAGTTTTACCTCGGTTCCGAACGGTATTTTGAGAAGAAGGATAAGAATACTCAATTATTACAAGAAATTTAAAAATTATAACATTAAATTGGTATAATTGCTACTAGTAAAACAGAAAAATAATAACAGTATGCAACGAACTGGAGATCATGGTCTGGGGATTGGCATCCTTCAACAGATTAGAGCTCTACATGAGTGTCGTTGGCTGCGACTTAAGTTATATCCTGCGGGGATGCGAATTTAACCAGTGCTGTGATGTCGGAGTTGGAGTCGGAGCCTTGGAGTCTGGGATATTTGGTAAAAATTTGGACTCATAAAAATTTGGACTCTGACTCCATTTCCATCAAAAGTCAAAATTTTCGAAAAGAATAATTGTTTGACCGATTTTTCGGTTAATATACATTTTGACTCCGTATTAGATAAAATAAGTTTGCCTTAGGTCTAAATCGATTTGTCGTGGCTTTCTTGGTTGTATTTATAGTGGTCATATCTCGCAACAAAGCTGATGTATTGATAAATACTTGTTATCGTTGCAAAATGGCCCAACTCACATCACATAAATAATTGTAAATAAACAATGAAAGCGCTAGACATTTACAATGTGGGGCAATAAGCATCGTATGCCAGTTTGGCTTTGACATTCGACAAGTAGACATGTTCGAAATTTATAGTGAATAACAATAAATCGCTATACGATTAAATAACCCGCGATTGTAACAATTCGTCGGCAGTGTTAACGTAACGTAAATTTTGCCGAAATTATGCAAATCTTGCAGCACCCACAGCACGAACAATTCGTCGTCTTTCCACCCGAGTTGAAGAGAACTGTAAAGACGAGACAGCCGAAGCACCGGAAGGCCTTGATCCGGTCGTTCGTCTGAAAACATGAAAGAAGTGTGTGTAAATGTGGTGGAGGTGCCCCATACCACGAAAACGTGCTCAATAATTGTACATTTCGCGGCCTTCCCTTCGCCGAATTATGATATTGGGCTTGAAAATGTTCCATACAAAATTCCGTTAGGCCAACAGTTGTTACCAAATGACTGTAGCGCCCGTTAAGAATACAGCCGTAAGATTTTGGAACTAAACGACAAAGTGGATGATTTTCCATCAAAATTAATCATGCGCGCGAAGCTCATTTTTACCTCAGCGGCCACTTCAATAAGCAAAATTCTCACTCTCTCAAAGTCACCGTGTGGTGTACAGTTACGTCGCAAAAGGTGATTGGACCTTATTTTTCAAAGGAGCCGACGGAAACGTCATTACGGTGACCGGCGACCACTATAGAGCCATGAATACTGCATCTTTCAAACCGGAAGTTGGCGATCTGGATTTGGAGGGCAAGAGATTCCAACATGACAGGGTCACTCGTGACACAATAAGTATTTTGAAGGATGCCTTCCCAGCGCGTCCAATCTCGCGATTCGGCGATCTGGCTTAGCCAGCTTGATTTGACTGTCTCGGACTTCTTCTTCTGGGGATATATGAAGTCGTTGGTGTACA
Organism: Phaonia tiefii; assembly: GCA_963931995.1. Taxonomy (NCBI): domain Eukaryota; kingdom Metazoa; phylum Arthropoda; class Insecta; order Diptera; family Muscidae; genus Phaonia; species Phaonia tiefii. The sequence goes on from OZ008367.1 coordinate 68,307,268, forward strand.
CGAACAAGTCCCGAAACTTGAGGAGTAAAAGAACAACACTAGAGCCGAAATTGACAACGTGACACGACCAACGCCGCCGGCGACCATTTGTCGGACATAAGTTCCCACAATCAATTGAAATAAATACAATCAGTTAAAACCCAACTGAGTTTTCAATTTAAACAAAACGGTTTTTGCTCCACCTCCACCCTGTACAATAATAAAAATTTAACTTCAAACTTTTGTTTTCAACTCGAGAATATATACACTTTGTTTTGAAAAGTGAATTTGTTTTATATTACTGTGACTAGGGGATCATCTGACATTTCCTTGCACACTATTCGTGGTGCGGTTGGTGCGATAGGGAGTTATTTGACGTAAATTGACTTACACCAGGCGGAATTACAGAAATTGTCGACATACATTTTGCATGTCGTTTTGATGAAAAACTGTGAAATTAAAGTGTATTTTGGACTTTTTTTGTTATATTTTATTGTTAGTATGTATATATTTTTACACAACAATTTTAACGCACAAAACGAAATGCGGTTTTATTGTTGGTTGGTTTGAGCCATTGCCTCTATCTGGTATTATTACGGCAATACTTTCCAACATCCAACCTCTCATCTGCAACACACCAAATGTCATCAATTTACTGAGAGAGTTGGCTACTCCATACGTCATTACTCTATGGGATCAACTATTTGTTAAATTAAAAATAAATTTCTTCTAGAAAAAAATTGTGTGTTGCACTACCAACAATGGTGTATTATATAAGTACACAGTTCAAATTATTTCGTTGTTAATGAAAATATACAGCAGGTGGAGTTATAAGAACTGTTGACCTAACTTTTTCATTTCGTTTTCGTATTGTATTTTGTATTTTGCACTTTTCTGTCGACTTTTATCGTTGGTATACATTTGTATTGTATTTAACACAACTATTTTGCCACAAATACACGAAATGCGATTGTTGTATGGTATTATTGAACCCATGCTTTTTTCCACCATCCAATGTTCACTTATGCCGTTAAAAATATTTCATTTATTTACTTATTCAGTCTATGGACAATAGTTCCTTACAGACTAGCAGCTTAAAGTATAAATAGTTACTTAATTAAATTATTAAGAAGTAGTTTAAACTTATTCATAGGAATAGTACAATCTAATGAGTTATATAATGCTTATATAATCGCTTGTTTTGTATGAAGCACTTAGCGAGGACTTAGCGACGCGAATCATTTTCGCTAAGTTTAGCGAAATTTGTTTTTGACATCTTTTACCGTTTTCAACTCTTTTTTCATATTTTTGAATAAAATCACTTATCGCTAAATAGCCGTTTTCTTTACAACTTAGAAAGCGATAATCGCTTGCTTGTAACCAAAACACGACTAATATCATCACCCTAAGCAATGGTTCATTTAAAGCATAATTAGAAGTATGAATACCAATATAAAAAGGACAGTAATAACGAAGTGAACGAGGAGCATTAAACTGTATAAAAGATAGTAATTCACAACAGTCCACAGAATTATTCAAAATACGATGAAGAAACATTAAAGAGCTAATATCTCTTCTAGATTTTCTATGGAACGAACTTTTAGTTGTCAAAATTTGAGGAATAAAATTAATTGTTTTCGCCTGAAAGTATGCCATACAAATTACGTGTATATTATGCCAATAAATTACGTATGTATAGCGACGGTTTAGTAATTATTTCTTTTTCTTTAAAAATTTTCCCAAGCACCTTAAACATAGTAGTTCGTTAGACGTACTGAAAGGGGTAGAGCTATTGGAACTCCATTATATATTTTTGCTGAGTACGGCAGCAATCAACAAATCTCAGTAGCCTGAGAAATGAAGAGAAACGATTAAAATCATTGACTAAATTTGAACTAACCAGTAATGCAACTTTCGGCCAAAGTTCTTCACAGGAATCATCTTGAACTCCACAAACAGGGGTTGACCAAAAATCTTCGCGACCGTGAAGAAATTGTGGCCCCTGAAACCATCGTGGCTTATTATAAAAGTTAACTTTTCCTTTCATTCTGGTAGTCTCATCTGCAACATTAAGGTATGTGGGCAACTATCATCAATCGGCTGGGCGAGTAGAATCCAATATTTGTTATTCTATGGCAACAAATAGCGTATAAATTCTACTTTCAGCTCCAATCCAATTAGAATCGCCCCAACAAATACTTCGGGTAACTTTGAGTGAGTGTTCTTGTTCCCAATACGGCGGCTTGTAGTTCTTGTCGTGGAATGGTCATGGTCTTCATTGGACTTGACTTAGGATAAAGAAGACACGAATTTCTCCATCAGTTATTATATATCACCTGTATGACACGGCACTTAAAACGTCTTCACTGGCATCCACAAAAACATGTAACTTCAATCTCTGAGAACATCTTTTATGTCACCACAAACAGCTACCACACCAACTCGAAAATTAAATAATATTGAAGGCAACGGCTTTTATTGTTGAGGGCCTTTCAATAACTTGGAATCCAATGAGACTCCTACCTTGGCAGCAGCTTTAAGCACCAAATCAAATTTCCCTGACTTATCGGGACTCCAAAATGGAACAAGTACCACGTCCTCCGGTTACAAGGTTGAGCCAAGGTTGGTGTTAAATTCCCTTACATACCCTTTCTTCCCATATTCACAAACATATTCTTATATGCCTGTTTCTGTGCCTCTTTTCTATGCCATCTTTAGGTACATATATACCATACAGGCGATTGATGGCCATGTAATAGCTATCCGGCACCACAGTAGACTGGATTGAAATATTTCAGAAACCCTCTTCATAGAAATATCTCGAGTACGTGCATCTTCATTTCACTCTATGATCAGTAGAGCATTGACTCCAAATGTATCCGTCTCAAAATAACTTGTCACCAAGTCACTCAAATTGCCGGATGTGCTGTCAAACAAAAATTGGAACCATTGGGCAACTTAACATAAACCATTAGGGTCATAAAGTTTTACAGGTGTTTCTGTAACCAGAAGTTCACTTTTTGTATAATGCTTGAGACACAGCCTAAAACTGGCTCACCAATCAGACCACCAACAGCTGACGAGACACATGAAGTATTATTATTACCACTTGACACGTTAGACCGATTTTCATCCAGCAATTCAATATTTTGTTGTTTCCTTCGGTAATTTTCCACTTCACAATCTCTGATTGAGTGTCCTTTAGACCGTACTACCTTACAGACAAAAAAAACCTTCGAATATGACGTACATATGAAAGGCAATTGCGAAAAAAAAATTTCAGTTTTTCCCGAACGTAGGGGTCACCTTTTTAAATTTTTCGTTATTTACAGTCGCAACTTAAAGTGTGAGGATACCAATATTTTGGTCCAAAGGCCATTAACGTCAAGTCCCGTTGTACCATTTACCCATCTTACCTCAGATCCTACCACCATAATGTACCGCCCAAATAATATAAAATTGTTGGTTGGTTGGTTGAAAAGGCTGCAAGACATCACGCTGTCTAGTTCACTTAGGCTAAAGAAGTCCATTGAGATACATGCAGTTTCCTCCATAGCAACTATTGACTAGTCGTCTAGCCAATTTGCCCTTTCAATAAATTTGTCTATAAGACCTACAGGAATATCCTGTAGGGCTACGGTGCTAACTAAATGTGTACCGAATATCCTACTTCTCAGTCCTGCCAGAGCAGGGCAATCCAAGAGAAGGTGTTTCGTCATTTCCTCATCGTGACGTCATCTATAGAGAGTGGAGTTGCTATGTCCCGATCTTAGGGCGAGTTTTCCTACAAGACAATGTCCCGTAAGTGTGAATAACCTGCCTCTCGGCAAGTTAAGTAGTTGCCTAGTCCTCTTCCTGTCCACCTGTGGCCAGAGGACCCTGGCTTGTTTACAAGTTGAAGTAAGTCTCCACTTGTTCTTGAACATATTATCGGCCCACCTTCTTTTGGAGGAAGAACCTGTGCCGTAGTGCCCTGTCTAACTAAAGCATCCGCTACGCAATTGCCTGGAATGTCGTTGTGCCCCGGTACCCAGGTGAACCAGATGTCAAAATACTCTGCCATCACCCTAACGGTGCGTTTACACGGGACAGTTCAAGACCGGACAGTTGATAATATGTATTAGTTGTCAAAAAGAGAAAAATTTGTTGTGTGACGTATGTGTCCAGCCAGTTATAAAGACAGAACAGTTTTAAGCAACCGTCGATAGTGTCGTTTCTTGTAAATTTCGTGCTCTGATTTTGATTTGATCTTCTTCACATTTGCTTGAAATCTTAATTTACTAAAAGAATATTGCTACATACATATATTATTTATACATGTTTATATCTAGTATGTGTTGCCAAATAATATTTCAATAACACTTCAAATTGCTATGTGTTTTGCCCTATTTCTCCAGATTACAATGAAGCTGATGTACTCAGAAAATTTCAAATGTATACATGTTTATATGTATGTATGTGATGTTTTGCTTTGTTTTTCACAAATTACCACGAAATGTCACCGATCTGACCAAATACGTCAAATCACTTGCCGAAGTTACTGTCGTCGAAAAATCAGAGACGGTGGTGAGGCAAGTGGCAGAAGTGTAAGTGTGGTAGTAAAATAGTGTGAATGTATTGCTACTAACGGGACAAAACTGTTCCGTGTAAACGCCAGGTAAGTGATGAGTGACATTCTTATAACGTCAAGGACGTAAATATAAAATTAAAGTTCGCGAAAAATCAATAAACTTTAGCTACGGAAATATTTCCAATTTTTTGCTTCAATAGTCATTGACCTCAAGTCCCTCTTGTAGTACTTAGTAGGGTAACCATTCAATTAATCATTATTCGGTTAATCGATTGATCGTGCTATAAAATTAACCGAATATTTTAATAATTAAATTTTTCGACTAACGATTAATTTGAACAAATCATAGCGTTTAATCAATTAATAAAATATATGTACGTGTCTATGGCAAGCAGTCCGTTTTGAAACACTCCTACGATGTGGCAACTCATATGACAACGATTTGCGAACAAATTTCATAACTTTACACACTTTTCGATCAGATTTAATAGTTTGTTAAGAGAAAGCGTCGCACAGTACTCAAAATTGGTTCATTAAATTGAGTGTAATAGTCTGACGAAATTTCAAGACCCACTGGTCACTTTGTGTGGGGGGCATCAAAATACCTGGTCCGATTCTGCTCAAACTATATACAATAAGGATAATAGTCAGAAAATTACGTTTTGCTAAATTTTTGAAAAAAATAATCAATCCAATAGGGTATTATAGTATGATATAGTTTCAGAGCGACCCTACCCTTTGTATGGGAGGTACCGAAAAGCGTGGCACTTTTGGGTCAAAACTTTGAGATTTTTTTTAATTTTGGCTTGGTACTAAGTCACTAATTTCCATGTTGCTATAACTACGATTTGTGAATTGTACCTACATATATATTTATTTTATACTTTATAATGAAGTTGCTTTTGTTACGTTTTGTTTTATTTTAATAAATCTAGGCACATTGTTTGCACAATGTTTATTCGAATAATCGATTAATCTAATAATTTGATTGCGTTTTGTTGGGTTAATTGTCAGATTGAAATTTACGATTAACAATTAACCGATTAATCAAAAAACCCGATTAAATGGGTACCCTAGTACTTACCCATAATATCTCAACTTATACAACAGGAATTAAATAAATTAAGGTAAAATCAAATAATGAAAATTTTAATCCATCATATTTCGACGTGAAATAATCGAATTACCAGGTAAGCACAAGAAAAACAACTTCATTTGATAGTTTTCTTTGCTAAACTTAATTATTTTTCATCGTATCCATGCCATCCTCAAAACACCGAGCATTTTGTTCATGTGATACATGAATCTGCCATGGCGCTAACCGATGACCAACGCATTGGCTCGAGAGCCGTAAAAAATACAGCCAACTTGAATCACGTCAAAATATGATCGATTAAAATTTTCATTATTTGATTTTACCTTAATTTATTTAATTCCTGTTGTATAAGTTGATATATTATGGGTAAGTACTACAAGAGGTACTTGAGGTCAATGACTATTAAAGCAAAAAATTAGTCTCCTCGAGACAAAAACACCGATCTTTATGTATGTAGATACCGAAAGTATGACAAAAAGTTAAAAAGGGAGACTTTACGTGCGGCAACAAAGATAAAAATTAAAAAAAATGTTAAAATTGTTCTGCTTGAATAATTGAAATATTTCCTTAGCTAAAGTTTATTGATTTTTCGCGAGTTTTAATTTTATAATCTGTTACGAATTTCCTTATTCGTCATTTTTGCGCTGTTTTATTCCCAATAATAAAACAAGGTTCGTTTTAAATTACGATAATTACAACAGTTTAACTTTCTTTTTTTACTTACATATATAGTACAACAGTTCACTGTATTTACACCAGTTTGCATATTGCTGCATATTGCACCCAATCCAAACGGTGGTTCATAGGAGCTTCTGCACCAACTCTTCCATCCACGTCGGGTTCGACAAATGTTGACGCCCATTTGCATTTTCAAAAACAGCGGCTAAATATCTCACCTTGATAGCAAATAGTATCAGCATTTCCACTGCATTCACCCCAATTGACATAATTTATCATACTTACAGTGCCCGTGTGTCAGCAACTCTGGTCAACCATATTCTGCTGTTTCATAGCTGTGGATAAATGATCAACGATTTAACACACTCCTGAGCTTCACCCTTTAATGCCTCTTGTAAACGCAAACAATTTTCAAAATTGCTGATCAAATATGCGGCCGTCGAATGATAAAGACACATGAAGACATGATCAATCTTCAGCGACATCATTAAATTTCTCGCTATCGGCACAGAATTCTGCATCTGATACGTGTTGCTGATTTCCGTAGCATGCAGCTACTGTGGCGCCATTACTTGCAAAGAAAATGGTGATGGATCCCGACGATCTTAAATGTCCTCACGGCCATTGCTGTTGGAACTGCCGGCGACCCTGTTAACCGACATACCTGGTGCTTTCCTATTCGATGTCGGCATACTTTTTGAGATGTTTAATTTATTTGTAGTTGTAAATACTTTCAGGGCTCGTTGGGCATTTACAAGTTGCGCCAGCAAAACATCAATTTGATGCTGATTGCTTTCCATGGACGTGACGTCATTACACCCCGGAGCTGGAGTCAACGGTGGAGGTAATGAGACAGCAAAAAACTTGGGGTAGGATTAAGTTCATCTAACGTCGGTTGAGCCGAACTTGTGTTGGTTGCGGCAATAGAGGAATTGGTCTCCTGCGACATTTGGTCCACATTCACACTTTCCTTTGTTCCGGCAGGCATGGAACTGTTGAGCTGTGTACTTACTGTGGTGGCCAACGAATCGGCAATTGTCAGGTTCCGCGGGCTTCTTCTTCAATGTGAATTCTGCATGGACATCTAAGAAGCAAGCAGCAAACACAACAATAGAATCGCACAAAAATTTCGAAATAAAATGACATCAGGGCAAAGTTGTAGTAGGGTGCTGACATCTGGTGATTGTTGATTTTTGTTCTTATTTATGTGATATAACGGAGTTTTCAATAAGAGCGCTACAAAAGTTTTTTTAAATAAAACAAAACCGGTTTTAGATACCAATGAAATTCTTTATTCCTGTGAAAGTACGTTCGATGCCATTATGTATGGAACTCGATTTCTTTTGCATGGCCACCACGGGCACGCTTGCAGAAGTCCAGACGCTGAACCGAATTTTCGATCGTTTTCAAGCATAAATCGGCCGATACTGCTGCAATTCCAAGTTCGATATTCGTACGAAGTTCATCAATCGTCGCTGGCTTGTTGGCATAGACCATAGACTTGACGTAGCCCCACAGGAAATAATCTAACGGCGTCAAATCGCACAACCGAGGCGGCCAATCGACTGGGCCATTTCGTGAGATAACACGTTCACCAAACCTGGTTTCCAATAAATTGATTGTGGCATGTCCTCCAAGTCCATATTCTCCAATTGGGGCCAAAAATATTCGGTTATCATTGAACGGCAGCGATTCGCATTCACAGTAATGTGCCGGTCTTGATCATCACGGAAGAAGTACGGCCCAATGACGCCGCCGGCCCATAAACCGCACCAAACCGTAATTTTTTCGGGATGCAATGATGACTCATGGACTACGTCTGACCAATAACGCATATTTTGCTTATTGACGAAGTCATTCAGCCAGAAATGAGTCTCATCGCTGATTGTTGAGGCCTCTTAAAGTTGAGGCCACTGACTCCAAATTTCGGTAGTAAATTTTAATAATTTCGACTCGTTGGCTATCTTTCCATGATGAAATGGCAAACCTTACTGAAGAGAAATGTCAAAAGAGCGGGGTAAAATATGGCGTCGTTTGCAGTCCCTATCGATTTACATTTGTAGCGTCTCTGTTGAAAAACCATTTATTTAAATTTTTTTACCGTCGGATGGATCGCAATAGTAGCGTAAGCACGTGCTTGATGTGGGTGTACTATTTAAACAGATCTCAAAACAAATTATTTCCAAATTGCACAGGTGAATTTGCCGGCTTTTTAAAAATAATGAAAAAAAATAATATACAAAAATATACTTTACTTTTATTGACTATTTACAACCTCATGAGGTCAGACGTCTTACACATATTAATTAAACAAACAAATTAAAGAAATTTCAACATATTCTTCCAACTGGCTCTATCTTTCGCCTTTTCTTGCCAGTTGGTAACACCAAGGGTACGGAGGGATTCTTCTGCCTGGTCTTTCCAGCGGAGTCTTGGACTTCCTCTTTTCCTGCTTCCATCGGGTACGTTATGGAAAACCTTTCGCGCTGGCTCATCTTCATCCATTCTGATAACATGGCCTAGCCAACGCAATTGGCCTAATTTGATTATATGGTTCTGGCTTCCAGCGCCGTCGGTACTCGCCGTTTTCCATAACAGGACCATATACATATTTTACGGAGAATTTTTCTCTCGAAATATAGCATAGCATCTATTTGCAAACACAATTCTCCTATCTATCTCCAGGCTGCGTTGTTGTGTCGAGAGGTTTCTCTACTCGTTGACACCATCAGTTTTGTCTTGTTCTCATTAACAGCAAGACCCACCTTAGCTGATTCCTTTTCGATTCTTGAAAATACTGCAGTAACCTATCGGAAATTTCGCCCAATGATGTCTATGTCGTCAGCATACGCCTTAATGGTCTTGTTCGTATTTACTGCAGCCTTTCTCATTATTATCTCCATTAAGATGTTGAAGAGATTGCACGATAGTGTGTCGCCTTGTCTAAGTCCTCGCTTGGTACAGAATGGTTCAGTGAGGTCTTTCCCACTTTCACTGCTGATTTGGTGTTGGTCAGCGTCATTCTACAGAGGCGGATCAATTTTGACGGAATACCAAGCTCAGACATAGTTTCGTAGTTTTACCCGTATGGGGCCATCGAAAGCAGCTTTGTAATCGACAAAAAGGTGGTATGTATCGATTTGCTTTTCGTGGGTTTTTTCCAGGATTTGGCGTAGCGTGAATATTCGGTTAGTCATGGACTTGCCTGGTCTAAAACCACACTGATAAGGTCCAATCAGGTTTTCAATAATTGGCTTTAGTCTTTCACATAATATTCGCGATGGATAAAAGACTGATACCGCTATAGTCGGAACAGACACACGGATCAACCTTTTTGAATACAGGACATAATACACTGAGACTCCAATCGTCGGGCATAGATTCCCCCAGCCATATACCGCATATAAGTCGATGCATGTAGGCTAGCAGTCCTCCGCCACTGCCTCGAAAAGTCCAATGGGTAGGCCATCCGCATCAGCGGCTTTATCATCCCCAAGGCGGGAGATCACCGTTCCAATCTCGTCTTGGTTGGGGGGTATAATCTACACTATCTTCCACTATCATTACCTCCTGATCTTTAGTCGAAGAATCTGAGTGAAGTAGTGCTGAAAAGTGGTCTCTCCACATTTTGAGCACACACTCCTTCTCAGTTACCAGATTCCCATTTTCGTCCTTGCAGGAGGGCAGCCCATTATTAGGCCCGTCATCCGATCTTCCTACCCTCTGGAAAAACTTTCGGTATTCACCATTCATCCTGCACATTTCGGTTTTCTCCCTCTCTCTCTGCTCCCACTGTCATATTCCCCGCCCAAATAGTCGGTTTTCGTCCCTTCTCAGCCCCTTGTCCCGCTCACTCGCAGCACGCATTGTAACTGACTGTTCCGTTGCCATACGTGCAGCGTCTTTTTCATCAGTTGCAATGCGACATTCTTCGTCGTACCATGACCTATCCTTCTGCGGTTCTCGATAGCGAAGTTCAGTCCCTGCAGTGGCTTCCAAGGAATTTGAGATGTGCTTCCACTGCGCATCTGGGTCTTTGGGAGGGGGGTATTCCGCCCCAGCAGGAGAGAGAGCTTCTGTCGATAGGACATTGATATCCCCGGTATTTGTAGCTTGCCAATATCCAGCTCTTCCTGTGTTCCGCTTCGTACGTTTTCCGCCCCGCTCAGGCCTGTGCGAACTTTCGCAGCCACCAGGTAATGATCCGAGTCAATATTGGCCCCTTGAATCACACGTATATCCATTACACTAGAAGAGCCATCTATTACCAAGTGATCAATCTGGTTCTCCGTCCGCTGATCAATAGATATCCAGGTCGCCCTATGTATGTCCCTATGCCGGAATCGTGTGCTACTAACTACCATGTTCTTTGCTGCGGCGAAGTCCATCAGTCTTATCCCATTATCGGAGGTGACATCATGTAGACTGTGATTACCGATGGTTGGTCGAAAGACCCTTTCTCTTCCCAATTTGGCATTAAAATCGCCTAGAACAATCTTAATGTCGTGGTCAGGGTAGCGTTCTTATACTTCCTCCAGTCGCTCATAAAATGTTCCCTTGACCTCATCATCTTCATCCACTGTCGGCGCGTGTACACAAATTAACGAGATGTTTAAATATTTCGCTTTGATGCGAATTGTGGCTATGCGGTCACTCACTGGGTTGAACCATGAAACTAGGTGTCGCAGTCTCTTGCAAACTATAAATCCGCACCCAAATTCGTGCTCTCGCCCATGGCAGCTGTAGTAAATATCGCAGTTTTCCCCTCTGGTCCAACCATATCCTATCCATCGCATTTCCCTGATCGCTGGCGATTTAAATAATGTGAATAAATCGAAAAAAATATATTTAAATTTTAAGAAGTGATGATTTATCCGACCTTTCGTATTATATTCAAAACTAAAATGTTCGAGCGGTTAGTCTTAATTTTATTCTCTAATATTTCCCTGTCCTTTGGGTAGCATCGTCAGGAAGATAAACGCAATTATTAATTAAAAATGAAATCAGTTAATAAACAAAAAATTTTCCTTATTGTCGCTGATGATAATGTTATCTATTTTGATCACTTTAATTTGCCTTATACATATGTATTTGTTGTAATTATGTATACATTGTATTACAATTTTCTTAATTTATTCAAGCTCAATACCTTTTTTAATAATATAAAGCTTATTTATTAGCTTTATATTACTTTCAAAAAAGTCGAGCACAAAAATGTTCCAATGATACCAAGGCTGTCTGTATAGCTATTTCGGATCTTGCCAAGATCTTCATCAGCAGACGTTTTTGGTATATATATATCTATCTATTTAGAAAATTGTAAGTTTAGAAAACAGACCGAATAAAAACTCCCGCAAGGGAAATGATGAAATTTGACGAAGAGCACCGCGAGCTGTGTTTTGTTGTTTTGTAATGACAAAACAAAAACAAATCATGCCTGTTTAAAACCAATGGTTTTCCGACATGATAAAAAAGAGTTGTGCATGAAAGTGCTCCAATGTTAGTGCTTGGTATTCTTCAAACATGTGTATAAAGGAATTCTCATTAATATGATGAGTGTTTCTAGATATATAAAAAAAAATAAATGGTTTCCCATTACATCCCATGAAGGGACTGGGGATAACTTCTCACAATCACTGAGCTGCGCGCTTTCCAGTTTTCACTCACTGATTGGGACCTACAGTTTTACACCGATTCCGAACGGTAATTTGAGAAGCTTTTTCATGGCAAGATACTCGATAGTGTCGCCGTCACTATGCGAGGTGACCGCCGCCGAAAGAAAATTTGAAGGTGGTCAGAGCCGGGTTCGAACCCAGGATGTCATGTAACCATTGCACCACCGACGGCCACAAGATATATATTTTTGATGAATTCACCGAAAATATACCAAAAACGTCTGCTGATGAAGATCTTGGCAAGATCCGAAATAGCTATACAGATAGCATTGGTATCATTGGAACATTTTTATGCTCGACTTTTTTGAAAGTAATATTGCAAACATCAATTAGTTATTTATTCATTTATTTTTTTTAACATCTCTAGAATTTAGACTATCAAGGACTATCAAACTACTGTTAGACTAATAAATATTTACTAATTTAATAAAATTCTGTGTACCACATAAACGGAGTGGATCCACAGCTATGGATTGTTTTTGTGGAAAAAATTTCCATATGTACTATGTGGCCATTTGTAATGTGTACATATCCATGTTGTAGCCAAATGTTTTCATAAGCGTCCTCATTTAGGAACATATTGGGAGACATGAGAAACAACAAAACTTTAAAATGTATCCATTAGTCATCATTGCATCCCGAAAAAATTACGGTTTGGTGCGGTTTATGGGCCGGCGGCGTCATTGGGCCGTACTTCTTCCCTGATGATCAAGACCGGCACATTACTGTGAATGCAAATCGCTACCGTTCAATGATAACCGAATATTTGTGGCCCCAATTGGATAATATGGACTTGGAGGACATGTGGTTCCAACAGGACGGCGCCACAAGCCACACAGCGAATGCCACAATCAATTTATTGGAAACAAAGTTTGGTGAACGTGTTATCTCACGAAATGGCCCAGTCGATTGGACGCCTCGGTCGTGCGATTTTACGCCGTTAGATTATTTCTATGATCTATGCCAACAAGCCAGCGACGATTGATGAACTTCGTACGAATATCGAACGTGAAATTGCAGCAGTATCGTCCGATTTATGCTTGAAAACCGTCGAAAATTGGGTTCAGCGTCTGGACTTCTGCAAGCGTGCCCGTGGTGGCCATGCAAAAGAAATCGAGTTCCATACATAATGGCATCGAACGTACTTTCACAGGAATAAAGAATTTCATTGATATCTAAAACCGGTTTTGTTTTATTTAAAAAAAACTTTTGTAGCGCTCTTATTGAAAAACCCGATATTTATAATATAAAATTAATCATTTCAAAATAAGATTAATTTTTTGTAGGATCATATGGGCAGGGCAATTCAGTAATATATATACATATGTACAGTGTCGACAAAAAAATAGCACCAACGTCGAAAACTATTGTCATTCGAATAAAAAATAAATTCTGTGCTTATTATTTTAACATAACTAAGGGATGGCGTAGTACTCTGTTTACTCTTTTTAAGAGAAGTTTTTTTCCTCAAGATAGTTAACAGTTCTCTAGAAATGATCGATCATTTACAAAAAGATCTACTTCAGTGCAGTCAATGAAATAGCACCAGCAGGATTTTTTAAATTTGTTTTGCAAAATTTTGTGAAAAAAAGCGAAAACAAAAGGTAATAAAAATTTTTTAATATACTTTCTTCAAAGTCAGGTAATAATTTTATAAAAATTGTATAGTTATGGGTCGCGGAAAGCATTGTTCGCCGGAAAAACGTGAACTAATAAAAAAATTTGCGTCCGAGGGTAAATCTTATACCCAAATAAGGAATTTGCTGGGCTGTTCCAATAAAATGATAATAAATGCCCTAAGATATGAGCAAAAAGTTGAATCTCGTGGTAGGAAGCCAGTTTTGTCACCCTTAATGGTAAAGCGTTTAGTACGGACGACTAAAGCAAATCCCTTTATGACAGCCACGGAGCTCAAAAAAACATTGGATGTGCCGGCAAGCGTGGAAACTATTCGCCGCAAACTTCGAGACAACAGCCTCAATGCCTGTAGTCCTCGAAAAGTGCCGCTCCTTACCTCTAAGCATGTTGCTAAAAGGATATCTTTTGCTAAAGCACATCAAAATTGGCCAAAGGAAAAGTGGAGAAATGTGCTTTGGACTGACGAATCCGAAATTGTCCTTTTTGGTTGAAAGGGTTCCAGATCTTTTGTCCGTAGGCCACCTAACTGTGAATACATGCCAAAATTCACATCAAAAACTATAAAACATGGAGGTCATAGTATTATGGTATGGGGTTCCTTTTCATATCAAGGTGTGGGTCCCATATATTGGATCAAAACCGTTATGGATGCATCGGTTTATGTAAAAATCCTTGATGAAATTATGCTGCCGTATGCTTCCTACGAAATGCCGCTGGTGTGGGTCTTCCAGCAAGACAATGACCCCAAACACACCAGCAAAATGGCAAAAAATGGTTCAACGATAACTCTATCAATGTAATGGAGTGGCCTGCACAGTCCCCAGATTTGAACCCTATAGAAAATCTGTTCACGGATATAAAGAAGGGTGTATCAACTATAAAACCAACAAGCGTTGAAGGGCTCTGGGAGGCTGTGCAGAAAATTTGGAGTTCCATCAAAGTTGAAAGATGCCAGCATTTAGTCGATTCCATGGGAAGGCGGTGTGCCGCGGTAATAGCAAACAAAGGTCACGCGACAAAGTATTGAAACAATACAATTAATTTATCAACAAGATATCTGAGTACAATTTTTGATTTATTTTAAGAAAGACCACTATTTTTTGTTAAAAATGAAATGAAGTGCTATTATTTTGACTGGGTAGTTTTTAAGTTTTTTGTTTAAATTAATTAGCAAATTATAAACTGTTGAAAAAACCAAATAATTTTCATATGATAATAAACCATTAACATCAAAGAATTTATTATCTTGTTTTGAGTTAAATTGGCCCAACTGTTTAACAGATGTAAACGGAGTCAATATAAATTTGTGCGTGGTGCTATTATTTTGACCGCAGCTGTAGATGTATTAAGATATGTTAAATGTTAATAGGTCTGTCTGTTTACTGCAATATTGTACAATATTGTACCAAATGTTACAAAATGATGTCTGTTTACTGCAAAACTTTTGCAACGAGAGAGCCAAAGAGAGAATTTTTTGACAGTTGGATGATAGAGAACTTGCAAAATGTTACTGGAGGAATTTCTTCTATCAAGATTTTGCAAGTTCGATCAGCTGTTTTTTATTCACATTTTGATTGCAATATTTTTGTGTGAAAAAGAAGAATAAAGTTGAAATTTAACAAAGGCAGAGGTAAGTAGTTAGAATTGTGTTGATTTTTAACGTTTATAATAAATTATAATAAACAACACATTTTACTTCATGCTAAAAACGGGCAAATACACAGTGCGACCGTGCGACACATATGCTAAAATTCTTTTGCTTTGTTATTTTAATTGTTTACACACCGATCAGCTGTTTTCTTGCAATATTTCACAAAATGTTGTCTGTTTACTTTTTGGAATAGAGAAAAAAAAGAGCGTACAATTTTTTTTACTCTCTGCAAAAAGTTACTGGATAAATCTTGCTGGAAAAGTAAAAAGACAAAGCTAATATTGGTAAATATTCATTTCTGTTTCAACCCAAATTTATATATGGAAAAATTATCAATGAAAACTTGTAAAAATATACATAAAACAAAGCAACTTTTTGTTACCCAAGTAACCACTATATTTTTTTGTGTACACAACATTATTGAGTATTCAATAAATTTCTTCCTGTAAGTCAAAAGAGAATGCGAACAGTGTTTAAGAGTGCATGGTGGATGGTTCCTAACTAAAAAGGAATTTTTAAATACAGAAAGATGTACTAAAGGTGTATGAATCATAAAAGAAAATGCATTCACCAGTATTTCAGGTTGTCTAGACTTCATGATTTTATAAAAATTAAAAATTATAACTACAAATTCTTGAATGCGAAATATCAAATAAATAAAAATAAATAAATATCAAATCATTGCTCACAACACAAAAGCAACGTAAACAGATTTAGCTGTTATCACATACACAGAAGAGATTCGTTGCCACAACTTTATTTACAGCCAATTAAAATTTAGCGGTTCCTCGGACCAACACATTAGGTTGTGTTTTGGTTACAATCAAGCGATTTTCGCTTGCTAAGTTGCAAAGTAAGCGGTTATTTAGCGATAAGTCATTTATTCCAAACTATGAAAAATTGTTGACAACGGTAAAAGACGTCAAAAATGTTTCTTAAACTTAGCGAAAATGATTCGCGTCGCTAAGTTTTCGCTAAGTGCTTCATACAAAAAAAGCGATTATATAAGCAAGCGGTGTAACCGAAACACGCATATTATTCAGTTGTCATTACCAATAATTGTGGTGCGTATCAGCAAATGTTGTGCACATCAATTGATTTGTAATTCAGTTTTGGTTGCAAGATCTGAAATATTTAGTTGAATTATTCTAATTTGTAACAAGGTTCGTATTTCGTGTGAAATGGGTTACCCTTGGTATTTTTCTCTCGAAGACTCCTACAGAAGTTTCATCTGTTTGCGATAAGACCCAGGATTCTGCGCCATAAAGCAAGACAGGTTGTATAAGAGTTTGGTATTGCTGAATTTTTGTTATTCGATAGAGGGCGTTATCTTAGCCTAAAATAATATCTATTCGCAAGCACAATTCTTCGCTTGATCTCAAGGCTGACGTTGTTGTTATTGTTTACGGCAGATCCGAGGTGTCGCCTTGCCTGAGGCCTCGCTTGGTATCGAAAGGTTCGGTAAGATCCTAACCTACTTTCATTGCGGATTTGGTGTTCGTCAAGGTTCATCCTGCAAAGGCGTATGAGTTTTGCAGGTATACCAAGGTCAGACATTGTTGCAAATCTGGTCAGTTGTCGATTTTGCAGGCCTAAAGCCACACTGGTATGGTCCAATCAGGTCAGCGATAATTGGTTTTAGTCTTTCGCACATTATTCTTGATAGAACCTTATATGCTATGGATAAAATGCGTATTCCAAGGTAGTTGGCACCGAGACTCGGGTTACCTTTTTTAAATATGGGATATAGTACACTGAGACTCGTCTAACCAAATGTTGCTAATGAGTTGATGCATGCACCTTATCAGCTCATCGCCGCCAGCCTTAAACAGCTCCGCTGGTAATCCATCGGCTCCTCCGGCTTTGTTGTTCTTAAGCCGGGCAATAGCTGTTCTGACCTCGTCTTGGTTAGGAGGGGGCAATCGACGTCGTTGTCCAAATTGTGATTGATTGTCCCATCGTCATTGGATATCTTAGGTACCAGTAGCGTGGAGAAATGACCTCTCCATATTCCCAACATGCTCTGCACATCTGCGATGAGATTTCTGTCCTTGTCTTTACAGACTTTTTTGACTTTTTGGTAGAATTTTCGGGCTTCGTTCTTCCTTCTATATGTCTCAATTTTCTCACTTTTGACCTTTCTCCACTGCCGTTTCTTACGCCTAAAGAGACGATTTAGGTCCTTTCTTTTTTTCCTATACCGCTCAGTCGCAGCTCGCGTTACAATTGACGTAACTATTGCCATGCGTGCAGCGTTCTTTTCATCATTTCCAGTGCGACACTCTTCATCCTACCATGGTTTGTTGCGAAGCGGTTTTTCGAAACCAAGTACGGTTGTTGCGGCAGTTTTTATAGTCGGAAATGGGTTTCCACTGCGCTTCAGGATCGTCATCGAGAGGGGGTGGGTTCTGTGCCAAAAGATGCGAGAGCTTCCTTGAGTAGGCTGTCGATACCTCTAGTAATTGCGATTCGTACGATTTTCGTTCTACTTAATCTTGTGCGAACCTTTGCTGCTACCAGGTAGTGATCAGAATCGATGTTAGCTCCTCTAATGTGAAACTTGGTGCTGATTTAAGTAAAAGTTAAGTTAAGTTTCTGGCACCTTGTTTTAATTTTGTAGACTCAAATACTTTTTATGTATTTTTTCTTCGTTTTTAAATATATTGTTGTTCATGATAATATATTTCTTCGTTCCCAATTATCTAGTTTAAAGGCAAATTTAAATATAGCGCATTTTAACGCCAAAGCTTTAACATTAATCCAAATTCATCAAAGCTGTCGGAAATTAGAAACATTGGTTGAGGACAGCTTAATTGATATTGTGGATGTCAGTGAAACTTGGCTAAAACTTTCGATTTTGTCCAACACCTTGAATTTATCTGCTTTTTCTCTCTGTTGACAATTATGGGGTTTTGGAGTGTTTGTTTGCGGGATTTAAATGACATCCACTCAGTTTTAAAGAATAAAATAAATGGTTTCACATTACATCTCATGAAGGGATAGGGGAGAGCTTCTCACAATCACTGAGATGTGCGCTTTCCAGTTTTCACTCAACGGTACGGGTTCCGAACGGTATTTTGAGAAGCTTTTTCATGGCTATATACTCCATAGTGTCGCTGTCACTATGCGAGGTGACCGCCGCCGAAAGAAATTTTAAGGTGGCCAGAGCAGGGTTCGAACCCAGGATCTCCCGTACAAGAGGCGCGCATACTAACCATTGCACCACTGACGGCCAGTTTTAAAGAAGAGGATAAATATACAAATTTAGACAACTGGATGAAATGCACACTTGTTCGTTCTCATGTTTCCATGTGCGATTCCATGTGAACAGAACTAAGCCCATTTTGATAAGAATATGCCCCCAAAATCCCTTTGGTTAATTATACGGAACAATGTGTTGATTAGTAAGAGTCAGTCAGAGTTAGCGCCTGCAGCGTCTCTAGATATTAATGATATGAACTTATCATTTGTTAATAATCTATTGGACGTGGAGACGTTTTTACGTTTTTCTTGTAGTGATCAGGGATTTTCAATTCAGTAGCTTTAACTCAAGGCAGTTATTGGATCAATTTTCATCTATAAAATCGAATGCTGCTTGAAACCATGGGTTTTCCTTGAAATTTCTTAGTATTGTTTTTCCATTTGTTGGCAATTATATTTTGCACCTGGTCAACACTATTCTTATGATATTCTTATTCCACAAAGAATGGAAGACTGATAAAATTAATTCAATTGCGACAAATATAGATGCCAATTCTGTTCAGGATTTTAGGCCGATTGCCCTATTACCTATCCTGTCCAAAATAATGGAACATGTCCTTAAGAAACAACTAATATCATATATTGAAAGAAAATCTTTGCTGAATGACTGCCAATGTGGCTTTGGGTGTGGTAGAAGCACTTCTATGCTACTACTTGGTTTAACAGATTCAATAAGAAATAACTTGGCCGACGAAAAGTTATGTTCTGTTTTCGCTAGATTTGGAGAAAGCGTTTGACAGGGTAAATTATTTCAGTTTGATATACAGTGAAAGCACCTCTCGCGGACAGCTCGTATAGCCGGACATCTCTCTTAAGCGGAAAAATTCCTGGTACCCAAAATTGTCGCCTTGTTTCAGGTAAAAATTATGCTCTCTTAAGAGGACGCTCAGTTGGACGGACGCGGACACTTTTTTGGTATCAAACATCTCCCATGAGCGGACAACAATATTGTGAAAACATGATTTCAAACAATTTTTATTATCGAAATAAAAGAAAGTATGAACAAGAAATCAACTAACAACGTGTTCATGCATCAGACAAGTATGTAACTATGTGCGTGGAGATGTGATTCCCTTGTTTTTCATAGACAAAAAAAATGCGCATCTACTGCGATTAACCGCTGCCTTTAGAAATATGTTTTGTTGCTGTTATATTTTGATAAACATTATTTGAAAACGATTCATTTTTCCAGCAACAAAAATATTTTTTTTTAGTCAGTATGTTTCATTTATCATTTTATTTATCTTTTATTGAACGTGTATATTAGTACGTATTTAATTATTAGAAATTTATAACAAATTGGTTTGAAATGTATTAACATATTTATTTTCTTAGTGGTGATTATAACGACCATAAAATGACAAAAGCACACGAAAAGTTACAATTGGGGAACGATTATTTTGATAAAAAGAAATTTAATAATTTGTAAACGTTGTTCTTGCGTATATCTCTCCATGATGAAATAGTAAACATTATTGAATACAATGAAAAAAAATGGCAGATCATGACATACTACAAATAGCTGAAACATCACTTAGAAATCATAAGACTCAAATTGGAAAACCGTTTACAAGCTATCTCACATAAACGGTTTGGTAGCAGTAATTTATTCATATTTACAGGACAGACAACAGTATGGACTGGATTATCGTCGAGTGTTTTGGCGGTTAGGAGTGGTGTTCCTCAAGGTTCGGTTCTGGGGCCTCTTCTTTGTATTGTTTCCTGAAATCACTTATTTGACCATATATATGAATGGTGCACACCCTATGCGTATGCGGATGATGTGTAACTGCTATTTAGTGGAGGTTATCAATATATGAACGTATTGCTGCTGATGATTTGCAGTTGGAATATGACAATGATCCAATTGATTTGGTTCGTAACGTGAAGTGCTTAAGTGTTATCTTAGACGATACGTTATCGTTCGATTTGCACATTCGTCGCAACAATTTTGTCTAGATTATTATAATGTCTAGAGGTTTACTGTGGATCTAAAAACCTAAATATGAGCAGACTTCATTCAGTTAGGTTTTAATAGAGTACTACGGTATCTATACTCAATCAATCTTTTTGACCATGTACCTCCCTCTGTTAACCGACTCGTGGCTTGCAGTTTCTCAAATATTGTGTATTTCCAATCTATGTTGTTGTTTTACAAAATGTTCAAAAATCAATATTCTACCTTTCTCACGAATTTGTTTAAATTTGGCAGTTCATTACGTACGAATCAATTGATAATTCCGAGAGCGAGACTTCACTAGCGCTACGTATCGCAAAAAGCTTCTTCAACGCGTTGGAGAAATAACACAGTTTTCGCCAATGTTTCCTTTTTTTGCAATGTTCCTTTGATATTGTCTATATTTTACTTTTGGCCTTTGTGTATTGTTAAACGGAGTATCGTTTCATGATATTTTTGTAGAGCATTCAATTGATTAAATAATGTGTATAATATTTTTAATAGAGCATGTGTTGTTTTCTATTTGAATTCATGAGAACTCAAGATTATTATTAATCATGAATTAATGATTTCAAATTGAACTTAGTTATTAATTAGTTTTTTGATCTTGCTATTTAATAAAAAGATAACTATAATTGTTATGTAATTCTTGTTTAATGAAAATATATGTGTGTTGTAAATGGAGTAGTTCTTTTGTAATTTATTTGAATTGGCCGAAAGACTTAAAACTACAAGTGTGTATAAACAAAACAAATTAAATTAATATATATATATATTTTATTTAACGAAATTATATATTTTTTATTTGGCAAATATCATTGACCAAATTTGGTTTGAAAACATGTAAATACATCAATTGAAAACATTATTTAATTATTTTGTTGAATGTATGGCATAATCGGTTACATTACATATAAATTTATGTACATGCGGTTTGAAACAATTTGTTTGTTTAGTGTAAAGAACGAGTTCCTAATATTTCTAAATACTCTCATTGAGTTATAAATATTCCAATTGATATTTTGGTAACCGAGTGGAGAGTGCTCGATCTCAAGTACTAGCTAGATACGCGTACGCTAACCATTGTACCATCGACAGTTCCAAAGAAAAATGATGCGTGCACATTTAAAGATTCACTACTTGCTTATTGAAACAAACGTTTTTGACTACATTTTGTTTAGAAATACATCTTTACGTTTGAGGACTAAATTATCATTTTTAAATACAAATCTATTCTTATGAAGAGTTATTATATTTTTACTCACCTTTTCAATTTCTCTATATTCTGCCATTTGTTTAACAATTGCATCCGTTGTAGTAATCATTTTCTCAAATTTACTTAATTCATTAAGAACGTTTAAAGTTGTTACATCTGCAATTTCACTTTCTGGTAGCATACAATGAAAAAACTTTTTGTCTTTCGTAATTTTTTCTTTGTTTGGTATATCTTGTGTGGTTTTTGTTTCTTCGAAATCTTTCAACGTGCCATTTAAATCAAATTGTTCGAAGTCTTTTGGTTCGCGCATGGAATTATTTTCTAATTTTTGTGCTTTAGGCAATTCACTGGAATTATTTTCATTTATTGCTGAGATCTTTTCTGTAATTTTCGGATTTTCTTCAGTTAATGAAATATCATCCAAGAGGGCACTTATATCCAATACCTTATAATCTTGGTTGGATTCTATCACAGAATTATCGGAATTAAAACTTTTATTAATGGAATTATTATGGCTGCTTTCGGGTTCAAGATTAATACAATTCGTTTCTCCAGTTGGGTCCACCACGTTTTCTGGATAAAATTTATTTGAACTTTGTAGTGGTTCTATTTGGATACAATCATTGAGATTTTCGCATCGGATGGCATCTTCAAGAGCTAAAGGCTCCTCCTTAATTTCTTTCAAAATAATCTCCGATGAAGTGGGGCATGTTGGTTTTGATGAGGGATGTTTGTTTGTTATAACTTCGGGATTTAATATTTTTATTGTACCCTTACTTGATCCATATATAAACTTTTGTTTTGTTGAGACTCCATTTATATGCCTTTCACAATCGTCCTCCTGCTCGGATTCATCGGAGTCAGTTAAACAATTTCCTTGTTCCTCCGGTAGATCACATAACAATATGTGACTTCTGTCGTTTAATTGTTCGTGAGCGTATGGCGTGGCTTTACTCTCGTCATTTGAATCTGAAGCTACTAACACAACGTGATAGGCTGGCACAGCTCTAGCTCTTCCTTTACATTGAACATAACTGCGATATGTTGTGGGAGGATCCCACCTAATAACCAAGTTACATTTGGGAACATCTATTCCCTCCTCTAGTACTGAGGTTCCAATTAAAACATTGCAGTCATGCATGCGAAAACGCTTCAAAACCTCTTCTTGCCTTCGATGTTCGGATTCGGCCTCTTTGGGCTCTGTTATGGGGTCGGCTACACGATCTGTAGTGAATTGACATTTTATAAACTTCATATCAGGGTCGTGGCGACTCATTTCTGTTAACAATTCAAACAGCACACGTGCATTATAATTTGAGTTGCAAAAAATTATTGAACATAACGTGTCGGCGCCATCGTGGTCATTCCTATGGTGACGACGATTAAATGGACGTCTTTTAAGACGATGGTGGTGGTTGTAGTTCGAAGCGTTATAACGACGAGGATGTGAGGTGGAAGGTGCATTATTGTTGATTATTATGGCATTATCAGTCTTATTTGAATTTGATTGAGTTTTATATTCATTACCACTGATCGCTGCCTCATTACCTCCTTCTTTTATTAACCTTGATTGGAATTCTGGTTTAACAATGCTATCAAGATTTTCTACTATAGAACGGCTTTCCAGTTGTTGCTTTTCTACAGCCTGTTCAACGCTATGAGATTTCGTCTCTAAAATTCTAGACAATTTTTGGAAATCCATATGATCTAATTCTAAACTTATACGCTTCATGGTATCGTTTTTACTCGAATTATCTTCAGGCTTGAATAGACGCAGAACCTCCAACAACCTTCGCACTTTTGGACTTGAGTAAGCCTGAACGCAGTCTTTGTGATTATTTTTTAACTTCCGAAAATTTTGTTCACATATTGCATGTATTTCCAGCAGAGCCGTGTTGACGAGGCATAATAGTATATAATGGCGTTCATGGGGGGTTTTGATTTTTTGCTTTTCTATCCGTTGGTACATATTAAATGCAACTCGATCAGCTGACCACGGACCCATTTCTTGTAACACTTGCAACATGATATCGATAAATTCTAGAGGTTCCTTTTTGGGATCTGGAATGTCTTTTAATTCATCGAGATATTCATCTGTGCAATAAATCTCAAATGGGTCATAACGATGATCTTTCAGAAAAGCTTTTCGTGTGAGTAAAATATCTTGGAGAAGAAAGCTTAATTCATCGTGTTTATAGGGTGCGCATTGCACAATATATTCGAATGGTTTAGCACAGTATCTGTTGGGAAATAACAAAATATAGATTGTAAGAAAATTGTAAAAAAATAAGAATACGAAAAACTTTGAAAAATGTTCCAGACAACTTCACATACATTAACTAAAAACTAGCAAAATCGGTCATAAAATTAAAATTCGAAGAATACGAATGTTTCCGAAGTCTTGTTCCTAGAGCGTTCAAAATAACCCGATATTTTTAAAACCCGGTTTTCGGTTTGCTCCAAAAATCAGTTTTCTAAGAAACTGATGGCACCGGTTGTTTGATTAAAATTAAATTACAATACATATCGTCGCTGCGCCAACGAAAAAGTTATGTGTAATTTTGTGAAAAAAATGTTATTACACAATTGAAAACCATTTGTATTTATACATACGCTCACGCAGCTCTTTCCTGATATTTGCATCGGCTACGAAGTTTATGGTACTGACAAAGACATAGTTGTAGAACAAATGTTCCAAGAAAAGTTTAGTTTTTTTGCTTTCCTGAAAAGTTAATAAAAAAAACGCATAGCTGTTTTCGTTGGCGCAGTGACGATTTATTTTGCGACCATTTCATATACTTATTCATGTTTAGAACTCAAAAGTTTACAACGCTATTTAAATTTGACATTCACGTTTTAATTTTAAATTATGTTCCATGTTCCAATTTGGAATACATGTTTAATATAAAATTTAAAAGTTTTATTCAAAATCGCATTAAACCGATATAAAATCGAAAACTGTCTTCAAAATTGAAAGAGATTTTCATGTAAGACGACATTTTTATTAATAATAAAAAATAGTTACAATTTTTAAATTTAAAAAAGGCCTTAATTAATTCTTATTCGTCATAAATTATATTAAAATTCGAATAAAAAAAATTGGTGGCAAATGTCATTTTTTAGAACTTATTGAAGCATAAAATCATATTAGAAAATAGAAATAATGTGCGTGTTTTGGTTACACCGCTTGCTTATATGATCGCTTGTTTTGTATGAAACACTTTCATATTTTTAAATAATTTCACTTTTCGCTAAATAACCGTTTTCTTTGCAACTTAGCAAGCGAAAATCGCTTGCTTGTAACCAAAACACGACTAATGTTTCTTAATTCCAAAATTTCATAAAAATTCGAAAATCATGTAATTATTACTAATTTTTAAAGGATTTTGACGAAAACTTCGTAATTGCCAGTAAACCGGTTAATCGACGTCAAATAACCGGCTTCGGCTTGGTTCGAAAATCCGACACTAGTTGTTACCAACATGATGATGCTATTCCTTAGTGTATATACATAAGTCAGATAGTTTGTTTTAACTCAGCTTCTCAAAACGGTTATTTTAAAATGTCATCATTGGTTTTGTAAATGCGTATCCTATTTTATCAGTCTATACTCTCAATAATGCAGGGATATTTATTTTCCATGAAACTTTAAACTTCACAAAATCAAGTAATTGTACATTCGTTTTGTATCGTAATCCATATTTTGGAAGCGCGACAAGTCATTTTCACATTCACTGCATGTTTCGATTTATTATTTGTTTAGAATTATATAAATGTTGATGAAAATTTTACCGCAAGTGCTTAGTTTGATTGGTATGCCATGCTTAAAATGGCAAGTGTAGTGAATGTGACTTGTGTGATAAGGTCGTTAAATACAAACTTGTGAAATAGTTGTGTTTATTAAATAAATAGGGTAATCGTATATTCCAGATTACGACACGAAACGGATTCGATAATTTGACCGACACCTGCCTTTAGAAAAACTCTTCTAGAAAAGATTGTAGCTAATATTTGGCTTAGACAATTATAAACAAATGTGATGAAGTTAAAATATGTATTCACAGTATGTTAGAAAACATTTTTTGCATTACCTTAACACTGTGACAATATCACTAGCAGTTTCTGTTCTACATTGTACATCCTTTTCCAACGTGTTGAGCATAGCTGAAAGTTCCGACAATTCGCAACCAGCACTGTGAAGAGGTCCTGCCAAGCCTAATACCTTAGGCATTGCTTTTATATCTGATGTGTTATAGTAATTCCGAAATATTTCCCTAATATCCATATGTACACTATCACGGTGACAATCTTCCAAAACTAAGAGATTTATTTCATGTAGTTTTAGAACACCCTCCCTTAATAAATTTAGAAATATTTTCGGGTGCAATATATAAACATTAAAATCTTCGGGAAGTTCGCCAGTACCAGAGGCCGTTGTTGATTCCTGATATACTTTCAAATCGGTTAGATGTTGTAGCATTGTGAACATAGCCGGAGCTTTATTCATACTTAAGTATATGCTTTTGCGCGCATTGAGTACACGTTCTGAACGCCCGATTTCCTGCAGCAGCTTTAATGCAATGAACTCTTTGGAAGATTTGTGTCCCAAGCATATCATGGTATTGCTTTCAAATGCAGCAGCCAATAATTCCACTTGGTAGTCTCGTGGACTAAACACCGCCGTGTGCAGATTATCACACCAATGAAATGACATGGTGGATATGTTTGTAATATATTGTAAATATCACCAAAATTCGGAAATTTACACTATTTGATATTATTAATAAAGAATTTGCTTTATCAATGAAATGTGAGACTTTTGGTAGAAAGTAAACAAAAAGAAAAAAGTTTGCAGATATATTTATACAGTCCCGTTGTGGCACCTACATATGTCAAAACTGACAACACAGCTGATGGTTTAATGGTAAAATTATGGGGTAATCACATTAAAACAGCTGATTTAATGTTTTTACTTTTCATAGTTAACTCAATCTGTCAAATACAAATCACTTGTTTTTGTACTTTTTTTGTTTGGTGCAAATGCAGTTTAACATAACTCAGATTTTTATAAAAATTTTAACTTGAAAAAATCTCGTCACTCTGAGTCCAAATACAAATGCTTTGGAAAACGAACTGCCGGATGGATCACTGTATCGCATATAAAGCCCTGTAAATTCTCGTTGCCATAAGAAATATTTATATAAAAATTAATCAAAATTTCATTAACCGAGAATTTCGTAGTCAAATTAATTACAGGATTGTTACGCCAAAGAATTTTGATACGTCGATAATTTTAACATCCAAAAGTAACACCAATCTTAAAAATAAACGAATTATAAATATTTGCAAAGTCAATATTTGCAAACTGAATACCGGGCTTAATACGGCATTTTCACCAACCAAGATTAGCGCATTTCGAAGGCTAACTCCGTTAACCCACGATTACCCAGGAGATTACAATTTTAATCTATAAAAACCGAAGTTTATTTTTAACCTCTTTATGAACTGGTGTAAGTTTTGATACAACACTGTGAATTACCAAGAAAATGCAACCATAATAAAAAATACACAAAAAATCAACTGTTTTACTGAGGGAAGCCAATCGAACATTTTCCGAAGCGTCGCTGCCATCAAACATTTTTTGAAGTTCACGCCGCCGGCGATATAATTGGCTCTTATTGTTTCTCCAATATATACAAAACTGGCAAAACCATGAGCCACTAATTTGATTTTTCTGAATTGGTCTAAACACAATGTTGCTACCTGAAATGTCAATTTAATCTCAAAATGGGTCGGCAAAGATTAGAGAACAAGGTTATCGCTAACCTGGGCGCGATAAACTGCGGTCTAAAAGTGACATAATAAATCTACCATTACTAGCGGTATTATCATATAAATCGCTTTCACTTCACTTGCCATTTTAGACATCGCATACTAAAGCATCCTTTACACGGCATGTAGTTTACATATCGCATGTCACTTTTTTGACCCATCTGTTTTTCGTATGCCTGTCAAAATTATTAAAAAACAGGGTTATAACTTGTTGTGTTTAAACGTTCACGTGTAAACCATATGGCATAGCCTCTGCTTGTCATTAACAGCTGATGTTGTTATGTCACAAAACAGAGTAAAACACTCATTAATACTTTTATTTACAATTTTTAATAAATTACTTGCCTTTCCTTGTTGTTTATCAATTTTAATTTAATTTTACCACTCCTTGAAATTGTTCTCCTTCTTCAAACGCTTTGTTGTTTATCAAAAAACAGCTGATGCGATACGGTTTTACATACAAAAATAGAACACGCCCAATTTCAAAAATTGCCATATGTATTGCATGATGAATTGTTTATATGGCATGTGTGACAGCGTTCACACTAAATGCATAAATTTTTCATATTCAAAAGTGACATACGATATGTAAAATACATGCCGTGTAAAAGATGCTTAAAGGTGGTTTTACACGACATGTACGTTACATATCGCATGTCACTTTTTCGACACGTCTGTTTTTCGTATGCCTGTCAAAATTATTAAAAAACACGGCTCTTAATATGTTGTGTTTAAACGTGCACATGTAAACCATATGGTATAGCCTCTGCTTGTCATTAACAGCTGATGTTGTCATGTCACAAAACAGAGTAAAACACTCATTAATACTTTTATTTAGAATTGTTAATAAATTACTTACCTTTACTTGTTGTTTATCCATTTTAATTTAATTTTACCACTCCTTGAAATTGTTCTCCTTTCACAAACGCTTTGTTGTTTATCAAAAAACAGCTGATGCGATCCGGTTTTACATACAAAAATAGAACACGCCCTATTTAAAAAATTGCTAAATGTATTGCATGATGTATGGTTCATATGGCATGGTTGATAGCGTTCACACGACATGCATAAATGTTTTATCTGCAAAAGTGACATTCGATATGTAAAATACATGTCGTGTAAAACCACCTTTACCAAAACCACCTTTGCTTTCCGAACAATACTCGTTAATATTTATGTAAAAGCATGTTCATGTATACTGCATTTCAGCTCAAAAGATTCTAGAATCGCCTTAGAAATCTAAAGTGTTCAGGTGTACATACATAGTTTGACATTCGAGGAGATTTCGGTTCCTTTTGACAACAACTCGTTTACAAACATTTATCTCGTTTACTCATTGAAATCATTATTAACAATATTAAAATTAGAATTAAAAAAAATCATATAATGAATGAATTGCAAAACCATTATTATTTTATTCAAAAACTGTTAAACATCAGTTGATGTTTAAAACATTAGTAAAAACAAATAACCAATACATAATTAATATAGTTAATTGCACGTGTTGTTGCAAAGACAACATATTCAATATATGTAGATCTGAAAATTTGTTATCAATTAATTACAGACTTTATGGGCATTTTCTTAAATATTGTTGGCATTTAAAGTGTTATAAACAATAACATTCTCAAAAACTGTTGATTTATTGAAATAGAGATAACTTTTATAATCTCTTTTGTTGTATGCAGTCCACTCAAGAAAACATTTTTCCAATCTATATAAACAAATTATCTTGGCGTTACAAAAAGGATGTACAGGTAGAGAAGAAAAAAACCCCGTAATTTGGCAACCCTAGTAGAAGAGAACCAAAAAAGTCGACGCTATTCACTCAAACGCTTTTCTTTCCCGCGTCATAACTTTCATACTTTGTTATGATTGAAAGTCAGTCTTTTCATATCATATACAATCCAGCATTAAAAGTATTAATCCTGGCGTTAATCTTTATTAAAACAATAGAGATAAACAATCACATTATAAATATATATATACGCGGAACACAAAATGAAATATTTTAATATTTACCGCGCGACTACAAAACTTCTTATCCTGACAGACGATTAAACAAATATGTAAAATAATATAAATGTGGGATGTTTATATGGGGATCCCAACATACTTTATGATATTTTATTTAAATATGATTGGAATTTCTATAGTTAGATAGAATAACATCATCAGAAAACTGCTCGTGTATTGAAATATTCCTCGAAGAGAGTACGAGAGCGAGCAGAGAACCGACACGCTTCACTCGTTTTCTTTGTTGGCATTCCACTCCATGAGTAAATTTTCTCTCTATACAATAGTTGCTTTATGGGTGTTACAAAGACGATTTACAATTAGACGACTAGAAGATGTGCCCAACTTGGCAACCCTGGTAAAAGAGAACCAAAAAGTGCTAGGAGTTCACTCAAACGCATTTCTCTCTCGCGTCATATCTTGTTTATTTCATACTTTTTGCATAGTTTATGTAATTTTACTTCAACATGGTTGGAATTTGTATAGTTATATACAATAACACTATCAAAAAGCTGCTCGTGTATTGAAATATTCAATGAAGAGAGTAAGAGAGAGAGTAGAGAAGTACTAGGGTTTCACTCGTTTTGTTTGTTGGCATTTGAGTGAAGAGCAATTTCGACTGTCTACTTGTACATCGTTTTTGGGTGTTACACACAGCATTGTAAAAAATAGTACTTAAAAAAAATGGTTAGGAGAATGGATTGGGGAGAGCTTCTCACAATAAGTGAGATGTGCGCTTTCTAGTTTTACGCTCACTGATTGGGACCTACAGTTTTACCCCGGTTCACTAAGTGAGGTCACCGTCGTCGAAATAAATGTAAGGTGGTCTGAGCAGGGATCAAACGCACGTTCTCACGTACAAGAGCCGCGCACACCAGCCATTGCACCTTCGATGATAACCGGATGTAAAATAACAGCGTTGCGTCATACCGGCATCACAGGTTCTGGCACATAGAGTAATATACAGTGTTGGAAAAAATAATAGGGACACCCAAATTTTTTCTTTATTTTTTTAATTTTTTTTACAATATTCAAATACTAAAGTTAATTTGATTAAAAATGTTAAGCACTTCATGTGGTGCAACAAAATATATATAACTCCAATAAGATTTTCAATAAAATAGGTAAAAAAATTTAATTTTGATAATATGACCTTGGAAAAAATAATAGGGACAATAATCAAAACGTTGCTATTTCTTTGGAATGCAGTTCTATTTTTAGCTCAAACTCAGAGAGGAGGGAGAAAGTAACGGTTAATAATCGTTTGTTTTCTTTGTGTAATATTTGTTTTGTAAAATAACAAATTAGTACTTTACAATGGGTCGCGGAGTTCATACCACTGCTGCTGAAAAAAAAGTGATTCTTAAATTAAAATCGGAAGGCTTATCAATTCGAAAAATTGCCCAAAAAATGGATTGCTCCAAAAATAAAGTGTTTAATGCTATTCACACCAACAAAAGTGCTGAAACCAGAGGCAGGCAGCGTAAAACGTCATCGCATTTTGATAGAATCTTAATAAGGTACTCAAAAAATAACCCCTTTGATTCAGCAAATGAGCTTAAAAATAAATTGTGTGCTCCAGTCACAAGTCGAACAATCAGAAATAGACTTCGAGAAGCTGGACTTATGGGCCGGAGTGCTAGAAAAGTACCACTTCTTAGTAAGAAAAACATAAAAAAACGCCTTGAGTTTGCCATACAACATCTTGGCAGGGAAAACTGGAGGAATGTGCTCTGGTCTGATGAAACAAAGATTAATTTGTTTGGATCCGACGGAAAAACGTTTGTACGTCGCCCTGCCAATAGTGAGTTTAACCCAAAATACACAAAAAAGACTGTCAAGTACGGTGGCGGATCAATGATGATTTGGGGTTGCTTTTCTGCGTCTGGTGTTGGTCCAATTTTCTGGGTAGAAGGAAAAATGACTGCAGCAGATTATTTGGATATATTGCAGAACCAAATGCTTCCATTTGCAGAGGAGGAAATGCCGCTAAAATGGGAATTCATGCAGGATAATGATCCTAAACACTCTGCCCGAAGTGTGAAATCGTGGTTTCAACAAAACAAAGTACCCGTTATGGAGTGGCCATCTCAATCTCCCGACTTAAATCCCATTGAGCACCTCTGGGGCATCTTAAAAAATAAAATTGGAGCGTTTAAAGCTAAAAATAAGCATGCACTGTGGGATAAAGTGCAGGCTACTTGGTACTCCATTTCCCCCGATATCTGCGCCAATCTTGTGGGTTCAATGCAACGCCGATGCCAGGAAGTAATTAAAATGAAAGGAGCTTCTACCAAATATTAAAATAATATTCGATTAGATAGCATAAACTTTAATAATTCCTTTTTAAGTAAAATGTCCCTATTATTATTTCCAGGCACATTTACGTTATACCGTTATTTTTTCGAATACAGTGGAACTGCAATTAAATTTTTTTAAATTTTTCATTAGACAATTTGAATAGCTTTAATTTAATGTATATACTTTACATTATATATTTAAAAATAAATTTTAATTTAAGAAAATACCTAAAATCTCACGTGTCCCTATTATTTTTTCCAACACGTACATAGAGTCTGCAACAGCTGTTTTTCTTGGAAGTCACTGGAATAGTTGTGCACAGAGTCATAAAAACTTGGCAACCCATGCAGAATGAGAAAACTCTTTATTTTAATAAATTTGTGGTTTAATTGCGAACTCTACTAATCATTTTACTGTCACACTTCATTATATTTAGATTTTTTCACTTGTTATCCCTTTTTTCCTCGATTTAATTATCACAAAAATACTCTCATTTGATGAGTTTTGTACTTTTGGTTCAATGCACAAAGGCAAATGTGTGAAAATCGAATTGAGCACCCCTACACACTTCCAGTCATCTATCGCTATTTCTCTTTCTTGAATTATTCTGCATGTTTCGCCAACTCTAAGTTTGATCAGCTGTGGCATAAAACCCCCCTGTTCTTGCCCATTTGATCGAATTCTAAAACATTTCAGCACTATGAAAATGTATGCAGAATCTTTGGATTTCGTTGCCATTTCGGCCAAAATCTCAAAAACTGCGAAATCTCGGTATACCTGAATGCCGCTTAAAATGTACCACAAACAATAAATATTTAAGCAAAAATCAATTTGTGTCAAGAAATGAGGTTGAAAATTACTGTGAATGTGACTTACATGATAAGGCCATAAATCGTCGGACTAAATGACGGATAAGCAGTGTATGCTTATAATGTGGTGATACCACTTTTCGTCACTACTCCACTCACATTCTTAAGGATCAGGAGATAAAGATTGTGTATGACAGTGCCAAGGCGACATTGGAACCGCAATCGACCGACTTGAGGATGGTAAAGCCGCTGGTGTGAACGCACTACCCGCTGATAAACCACATGCATCAACTTATATGCGGTATATGGTTGGAGGAATCTATGCCCGACGATTGGAGTGTCAGTGTATTATGTCCTGTATTCAAAAAGGGTGATCCGTGTTTCTGTTCAGTCCTTTTATCCATGGCGTATAAATTGAAAACCTGATTGGACCATATCAGTGTGGTATTAGACTAGGCAAGTCCATGACTGACCAAATATTCACGCTACTCCAAATCTTGGAAAAGACCCACGAAAATCAAATCGATACATACCACCTTTTTGTCGATTACAAAGCTTCTTTCGATAGCCCCACACGGGGAAAACTGTACGAAACTAAGACTGAACTTGGGTTGCGGCAAAACTGATCCGCCTCTGTATAATGGCGCTGATCAACACCAAATCAGCAGTAAAAGTCGGGAAAGACCTCAATGAACCATTTTGTATCAAGCGAGGACTGAGACTAGGCGACACACTTTCGTGCAATCTCTTCAAAATCTTAATGGAGATAATAATGAGAAAATCTGAAAGTAAATACGAACAAGACCATTAACACGAAAAGCCATATGTTGCTGGCGTATGCTGACGACATACATAGATATTGTAAGGTATTGAAGTATTTATACATAGTTTATTAAGCAGTATAACAAAACACGCCTATTGTCTTACATCGAGTACAACTACTATTACATACTGAACACACCCAACTCAGTCATATGTTTTTGATGTCAATAAATAAGGAGTTGAATTTGGTCAATTGTTGAGTGGCAGTGAACAAGATCGTGTGCGTTTAATTTAAATTGTGAATACATTACAAATTGGCGACGAGGATACAAAAACAAGAATATTATACTTGGTAAAATGGCGACTGGAGCAGCAGAAGCAAAATTTTCGGTGATTCACACATCAAATGTACCAGAATTTTCACCAGCAAATGAAACATGGGCAATCTGGTTAGAAAAATTACAAATTCACTTTTGTGAGATAAATTGCACTACTGAGAATACAAAAAAAGCAATACTTTTAAAATCAGTGGGAGTAGAGGCATACAGTTTGCTGCACAATTTATGCAGTCCGAGCAGTCCTGTATCGAAATCATTTGATGAACTTTGTAACATACTGGAGACACACTTCACGGCGCCAACGATTGTCTTTCATGAGAGAAAATTATTTTTACAAATGTCAATGCACAGTGCAGAAACAGTTGCTCAATGGTTTGCCAGGGTAAAAAACAAGCAGTCAACTGCAAGTTTGGCATACATTTGAGCGAGTTCTTAAAAAGCCAATTCATCGTTGGGCTGCCGGACAAGATATATGAACGGCTTTGTGAGGAGGATGAAAGCATTTCGGTAGAGCAGGCATTCAAGAAAGCAATTATAGCTGAAACTAAAATGGCGGCAAAGGCGAGTGAAGTAGATTTTATTAGTGGAAAACTCAACAATTCACATGGAAGCAACAGAAGTTATGTCAACAAAAACAACAACAAAAGCAGGGGATATGACAGGAATGATGGAAAATGGGACAACGGCGGTGGCAACAAAGGCAACAACAGTGATACAAATTGTTCACATTGTGGTGGTCAGAATCACATTTCTTCAAGGTGCCGTTATAAGGATAGCAAATGTTTTTCATGTGGCAGAATTGGACATTTAAAATACGTCTGCAGGCGAAATGGTGATAACTCTGTTAAGTTTCTGTCTGATGATTATGATGTTGTAAATGATGATTATGATACTGTAAATGTAAATTATTCTGTTTTCAATATAGGTGGCTGCAATTCAAATGAGACTTATAAGTTACCTGTGTTGATTGATGGCACTAAAGTTGAAGCCGATTGCGATACTGGGTCACCGTGCACTTTGATTTCTCACAAGTTTTGGAACCGGATCAAGCGAAATAAACCACTGAGACCGTGCGTAACAAATTTTGTAACATACAGTGGCGAACAAATTAACATATTAGGTGATTATTGTGCATGTGTAGAGTATCAAGGAATTAAAAAAGATATTACAATAGTAGTGACCGACTGTAATCGTGATAATCCACCATTGCTAGGACGTAATTTTTTAAAACCTTTGGGTTTCGATTTAGTTCAGGTTAATGCAGTTTCAACCGAACAATACTCATCGGTCATAAATGAATTAAAATGTGAATTCAGTGATGTGTTTGAAGAGGGTTTAGGTAAATATAATGTTAAAGAAGTGTCGCTGCCAATATCGGAAAATGCTCAGCCAATATATTTTAAACCTAGGCCGTTACCACTAGCATGGAGAGCAAAAATTTAAGATCAATTACGTGAGTTAATAACAAAAGATGTGCTTGAACAGGTAGATTCATCTGATTGGGGAACTCCTCTAGTACCTATTTTAAAACCTGACGGAAATATACGGATTTGTGGAGACTATAAGATAACAATAAATAAATTCTTAAATGATTTTCATTACCCGTTACCAAGAATAGATGAAATTTTTACATCGTTACGAGGGGGTGAACTATTTACAAAACTTGATCTATCAAATGCATATAATCAGTTGGTTTTAGACAAGGAATCACAAAAATTGTGTACATGGAGTACACACATAGGAATTTTACGTATGAAAAGGTTGCCATTTGGAGTAAAACCGGCTGCAGCGATCTTTCAAAAAACAATGGAAGACCTGCTAAGAGGGGTTGTTGGAGTAGTTGTCTATCAAGATGACATTACTGTCACTGGAAAAACTTTGCCAGATCATATTCAAACACTTAGAACAGTGCTTCATAAATTAAAATTGGCTGGTTTAAAATTAAATTTGAATAAATGTGCCTTCTTTAAAGAAAAGATAGATTATTTAGGCTTTGTGATTGATAAAAATGGTCTCAGTAAGAACAAAGATAGAATTTCAAGTGTCCTGAATGCGCCGGTGCCCTCAAATGTAACGGAAGTGAGGGCGTTCATAGGTATGGTTAATTACTATTCGAAGTTCATTCCTAATTTTGCTCAAAAACTCAATCCTCTGTATGAACTTTTGAAAAAGAATGTAAAATTCATTTGGTCAAATGAGTGCCAAAGGGCGTATGAACAAGTAAAAAATGAAATTACTTCCGACAATGTTCTGGTTCATTTTGATCCACATCTTCCAATTATACTAACGACAGATGCCAGTAACAATGCAGTAGCTGGTATTTTATCACATAGATTTGCAAATAAAGACGTTAGACCTATAGCATTTATTTCGCGTGCGTTGTCGAAAAGTGAATTAAATTATAGCACCATTGAGAAGGAGGCATTGGCAATCGTATATTGTGTGACAAAGCTTAAACAATATTTGCTTGGGCATCATTTTATTTTAAAAACTGATCATAGACCGCTATTAGCGCTTTTCGGTGAGAATAAGGGTTTACCAATTTTTGCTGCAGCGAGGATGCAAAGATGGGCGTTTATAATGACGGGATTTAATTACTCGATAGAATATGTTAAAGGAAAAAGTAATGTAGCTGACGGCTTATCACGAATTCCTCAAGTTAAAGGTACAATTAATATGAATGAGAGAAGTTATATCAATTATGTTGAAAGTGATAACCAACTAAATTTGAGTTTTAAAGACATTGCTAAATATACGCGCAGAGATCCTATTTTAGCGAGGGTGGCTGAAGCGATAAGTATGGGAAATGTTAAAAGTTTGGCAGGAGATGAATTTAAATCGTACGTTCAGAAGGAACTAGAATTGACGGTTGAAGGGAGTTGTGTTATGTGGGGTTATAGGACGATTATACCCACAAAATTAAGAGTTCAGGTATTATCCGAGCTTCACAAATCGCATCTAGGTATTGTTAAAACTAAGGCATTAGCACGTTCGTACATTTGGTGGCCTCATATAGATGACATGATTGAGCAGATGATTAAGAATTGCAAATCCTGCCAACCACTTTTACAGAGTCCTGAAAAAGCAAGGCTCACTCCTTGGAATCCAACAGAAGTACCTTGGAGTAGAATACATGTTGACTATGCTGGGCCAGTCAAGGGTTTTTACTTCTTCATTATCATCGACTCTTACTCGAAATGGACAGAAGTGTTTTTAACAAGAGAAATCACATCAAGGTATACAATTAGTAAGTTGAGAGAGCTATTTTGTAGGTATGGTCTAGTTGATATATTAGTAAGTGACAACGGCCGTCAATTTGTTTCGAATGAATTTGAGCGATTTTTATCTATGAATAATGTTAAACATGTTCTCACGGCGCCAGGTCACCCCGCGACAAACGGACAAGCGGAAAACTTTGTAAGAACACTAAAAAAATTGGTTTACGCAATTTTAAACGACAAAAATGGTTCAGATTTAGAATTTGCTTTGAACAATTTTCTTTTTGACTATCGAAACAGTCAACATTGTAGTACGCAAGAAACGCCATCAAAATTATTTTTAAACAGAACAGTCAAGACGCGCTTTAGTTCCTTAAAACCTCCATCCACAAGAGAAAAGTTAATGGAAAGTAATGAGAAAAATGTAATTAATTACAAAGGCAAAAGAGATATTGAATTAACAAAAGGTGAAACTGTATTAATACGTGATTATCGAAATCCAAATAAACCCAGTTGGTCCCAAGCTATTATTAAAAAACAGTTAGGTCCGAGATCATACACATGCACAATACGTGAAAGTAATCGAGATATAAAAAGACATCTTAACCAAATTAGAAGCATTGGTAATTCTGAAACTTGTGAAATCAACAATGAAAATGGTAGACAAAATAATGATGATGAAGTCTTTATCAATGGTGAAAATGAGTCTCATATGAATTTGCCAACAGACTTAGAGCATGCAAATTCAAATGCAAATGATGAACATAATGAAAATTTAAATAATGAATTTCGAAAATGTCAAAGAAGTCTTAGACCTAGAAAAGAAGGAAAAGTAATAAGGCTTAATTCGAACTAAATTTTGTTTGAACTTAAAAAAAAAAAAAAAAATGTATATTAATGTATAAATAGTTAGAATTAAAAATATTAACATTATTTATTTACAAGTTTTTCTTTAAGGTTGCCAAAAGTGAATATTTAAAGTTTTTTGTTGTTAACAACAACCTTAAGGAAAGACGTGTAAGGTATTGAAGTATTTATACATAGTTTATTAAGCAGTATAACAAAACACGCCTATTGTCTTACATCGAGTACAACTACTATTACATACTGAACACACCCAACTCAGTCATATGTTTTTGATGTCAATAAATAAGGAGTTGAATTTGGTCAATTGTTGAGTGGCAGTGAACAAGATCGTGTGCGTTTAATTTAAATTGTGAATACATTACAGATATCATTGGGCGAAATTTTCGAGAGTTACTGGAGTATTTTCAAGAATACTATTTCACCGAGCAACTTTATTTGGTGCCTCATGAAACGCTTCGGGGCAAACTTACGCTGAGCAAAAGTTCTAGGTTTTCTTGTTTGCATGAATACCACTAGTGTTTTTTCGTAAAATTTGTGATATTTTCGCAGTGCGCTCACCACCT
Source organism: Phaonia tiefii (assembly GCA_963931995.1). Classification (NCBI taxonomy): domain Eukaryota; kingdom Metazoa; phylum Arthropoda; class Insecta; order Diptera; family Muscidae; genus Phaonia; species Phaonia tiefii. Next base: position 68,345,695 of record OZ008367.1, read on the forward strand.
TTAATTTCGACATCTGACAATAAAATGAAGTTGCCTCAACTAGTTTGAGAGTGTAAGGGCAAAATCGAAGTTGATGTCTAGTTATCGAAGTTGATGTCAACTTGAAGTCGAGCAACTTATCCACGGGTCTAAGGGTCCCTTTATGGGGGAGTGTATTTTCATTTTTCTAATGCGGCCTACACACGATGCAATGCGTTGTACAATTAAAGAAGATTGTACAACAGGATGTATAGATTGTAGCCCTGTTGTACAACTTTATCAACTATTGAACTCGAAGTACGGAATATATAAAAAGTCTTTTGTGAAATAAATCATATAAGTTCTTGCTAGAAAAATATAAATATGTTGCACTCAAACCGAGATAAAAACAAAAGATCTGTTATTTTATATAGTGATGACAATTCAGCGATTTTCCCACTATTTAAGTTAATTTTAAACAATCAAAAACAAAACTCAAAATGTTTCTGCATATTTATTTTTGGTCGTCAAAGTTAAAAAATATCTTTAATAATTCAAATTTAAAAGATGATTTTCCTTCAAATAACACTACAAAGTGTGAAAAATGTTATTGTTTTTCTTCTTTCCATTATTTTTACAATACTCTGTAGTAATAATTCAAATTTTAAAGCTCGATTGATGATTATCTTTGTAATAATAATAAAATTATATTTTCCATTTATTTTGTTAAAATTGAATTCAAATTAATTTCTACGCTTTTTTAAACTTTACTACAATTTCTAATTCAAAAAAGTTATGATCTCTGGTTGTAATAAACAAACAATAAACACGGAAAAGACACTCACTCTTTGTATTAAAAATCAGTGTTAAACTGCTAGTTGTAAAAACACAACAAAGTGCGAAAAATTCTATTTTTTCTTCTTTCCATTATTTTTTTACAATACTCTGTAGTGGTCTTTGTGGTGTTTTTGGCACCGAGTAATATTAATAAGAGTTTGCAACAGCTGTTTTATGTACTAACAAAGTCCGTGGAAAACATATAGAGAATGAGAGAAATCTTTAATTTTAACAATTTGCGTGGTTATTGGGATCTACTCGAATAATTTTAATTTTTTTCACTACACAGAAAAAAATATTGGCCTGTAAATTTCAATTAAAAATATAATTGAATTTTTCAAAAAATTCAATTAAAAAAATAATTAAATCAATTAAATTTTTAATCATATTTACAATTTATTTTTTGAGTTTACAACAGAACTTGGAGTTGGCAAGGCGCAAATCTAGGGCGCTAAAAATGATTAATTTTTTAATGCATTATCGAATTTTTGCTGTGAATCTTTCTAAATTAGTATAAATATGCATGATATGTTCTTAACAAACCTTAATATTAACAATTTTTGTAAACAACAATTGTTGTGATAAAGTATTTTACAGAAAGTTGAATTTTACAGCGCCGTTGGGAGGCAATATGTGTGGCGGCTAGGTCACCAGCCGTCGTCGTCACTTTTCGAACGGCTCTAGTCTTTGATATACAACACTGTTGTTATTTGTAATTCGTTTATTGTTGATTGAACGATTTTATTTTGTGAACTTAAAGAATAGTAGTGTTAAATTGTCTTGCTTCGTGATTAAAACTGCGTTTTTATGGAATTGTGTTTAATTGGCAAATGTTTCTAAATAAATTTGATTGGAAATGAGTGCTTGCGTTGAGTGTTTTGTTTGCAATGGAAAATGTGGCTGTCCCCAAACATTTTTTATGCACTTGAAAAGACACAATTTCCCGCCTTATGCCACATACAATTGTTTACACGAAAATTGTTTTCAAAAAGACATTTTGAACGTGTAAAACAAGAGTGCCCTACATTGTATAAAAGCAATACATTTCTCCAACAAAGCTGTGAATATGGAGAAGAGATGGAATGCGCCAATGGAGTGACTGTTGCTGCGGAAGGAGAAGTTAAATTGAATGTTTCTCCAGAACCACCAGATGTACCTATTGTTGTGTATTTAATAAAAATCGTTTAAAGATTAAATGTTTATTATACAATAATAGTTCAAGAAACACCGACATTAGTTCCGAGTATGAATCCAAATTCTAAAAAATTTAATTTTTTATAGATATAAGTACATGTGTATCTGCGAAACCTCGAATAAAATCGCCGCAGGGGGTGGGGTTTCATACTAAAAAAAGCAATAACGGTTTTAATTGATTCAATACACAATTTAATCAAAAATCGCGAAAAAATCAATAATTTTTTTAATTAACTTGATTACACACATAATCAATATTTTTGAAAAAAATCAATAAATGTTTTAATCAAATTTACAAATTTTTTAATTGAAGTTTTTTTTTTACAAATTTACAAATACCCTTAATTAATATTATCATTTTCGTGATTACACCAAAATCAATTAAAAAATTAATCAAATAAACAAATTTTTTAATTGAGATTGATTTTTATTTTTTTCTGTGTGAATATCCCTATTTTTAATTAATTTAATTGGCAAAATTTACTCCCAGCTGATGTGTTTTGTAGTTGTGGATTGACACGCAACCCAGTCACCTACCACTGTTTTTTCTTTGAAAGCATTCACTCTATAAGTTCTCCAAGTACTAACTTGATCAGCTGTCTCATCGGCACCCATTGGTTTTTGGTCTCCTTTGGTGATTTTTCCAAATCCTGTATTTAGCGATATTTGACTCCGAATAACCGACATCTCTAATCAAAAGAGCAAAACACGCCATAGAGTAATATTTATATGAGGTTGCAACAGCAGTTTTACTTGCACGACAAATCCGTGGAACACTTGGAAAACATATAGTGAATGAGAGAAATCTTTAATTTTAACAATTTGCATGTTAATATCCTTTTTTTAATAGATTTAATTGAAATAATTTACACCCAGTTGATGTGTTTTGTCAGGGGGGTTCTATGCCACAGCTGATCAAATTTAGAGTTGGGAAAAGATGCAGGATAGAGTAAGAAAGAGATCTAATGATAGAGGACTGGAAGTATGTAGGGTTGCTTAATGTGTTTTTGTCACATTTGCCTTTGTGAATTGAACCAAAGTACAAAACTCATCAACTGAGAGTATTTATGTGATATTAAATCGAGGAAAAAAGAGATGGCAAGTAAAATAAAGCAAAATGTAATGAAATTATTTATAAAGATTGCAATTTAAACACAAGTTTATTAAAATAAAGATTTTTCTCATCCTGCGTGGGTTGCCAAGTTTGTATAACTCTGTGCTCCAACTTTTCCAGTGACTTTTCTTGGTTTCCGCTCCAAGAAAAACAGTTGCTGCAAACTCTTAGTGTATCGCACAACGCAATCCGAATGCTTCCAGTCACCTATCACCGTTTCTTCTTACTTCACCAGCTGTCTCATCGGTACCCGTTGAAACACGTTACTAACAACCAAGCTGAATTTGCATACGAATTTTGACGCATGTGAAGAAAAGATTTCAGTCGGGGAAGAATTTCATTTCCATTCAGTTCTAGGCTGAATTGTAACCATGTAACACAATCAAATTAGAAACAAATGAAAAGGCACAAAAACAGAACATTTTTAATCGAATAAGAACCAAAGGCAGATTTTGCAAAACGTAAACAAACCAAATTGTTAGCAGAAGAAAAATATTTTATAAAATTGATTTATGTCGGTAATATCTATTCTATTCTCTTTATTCTAGTCTATTTAACTTCTACATTAATGATATATCATCTTGTATTTATTATATAAGTACATTCTAATTGTTTGTTATATGCCGATGATGTTAAAATTTAGAAGCGTATCGGCTCGCTTCTGGACTCTACCTTATTACAATGTGATATTTTCTCAGTGGCACAGTGGTGTATAGAAAATAATCTATTTCCGAACGTAAATAAATGTTTTTATGATTTCTATGGCCGAAAACGGTGTCCAATTTATGTGGAATACTATGTTTATTATATTATAGTCATGCAAGTAAATGAAATACTTGATCTCCGTGTTATGTTTGATGCTAAATTGACATTTGCTTCTCACGTTGATTAAATTGTACCCAAAGCCTACTGACTTTTGGCTTTTATAAAGTGGCATAGTTCTGAGTTCACAGATCCTTATGTGCGTAAGACTTTATTTATTGCGTTTGTGAGATCCAGACTTGAGAATGCTTCTATTATCTGGAACCCGTGGACGTCTGTTCTTAATTACAGAATTGAAAGAGTCCAAAGAACGTTTATAAAATTTACCTTGGTTTCGTTGAACTATGTGGCTCCACTGCCTTCTTATGAATCTCGCTGTAAACTCATTACTTTACCCTCGTTATTTAACCGTCGTTGCCATATACTAATACATACATAGATACATTTATTCTCTCATCTGACGTTTCATTTCACACTATTCGTCGTAGGTTTGTGGAAATGAAAGAAATTAAATTTAAAATTAACTTACACCAGGTGGAGTTACAAAATATGTTCACTTAACTTTTTCATGTCGTTTTGGTGTAGAACTGAAAAATTTAAATGTATTCTGCACTTTTTTGTTGACTTTTATCGTTGGTATACATTTGTATTGTATTTAACACAACTAGTTTGCCACAAAAACACGAAATTCGGTTATTGTTCCTTTGCTGATCGCTGTATACTATTGCCACTATCTGGTATTATTGAACCCATATTTTCCACCATCCAATGTTTACTTTCCATCGTACCTATGACGTTTAATTTATTGAGCGAATAAAAGCTTCTATGGAATGTATGGTTCCATACATGGTTCTATGGTTCAAGCTATAGGGTGGACATTTTTCGAAGAGTGTAAAACATTTTCATATGTGAGTATGTGAACCAGCCTAGAACCAAATATTACCAAATAGGAGATAATATAATTTCCGGAGTTTCTCCCTGCGCTACGAGCAGATAGGGCCAACATTAGTATATGTATGGTTGACAATACACCGCTTGCTTAGATTATCACTTATTTTGTATGAAGAGCTAAGCGATATTAAGCGGCACTTGAAGTTACCGTTTCCATTTCAGTTCTAAGCAGGCATGAAGTTACCAGTCTGAAAAAAATCAGAAAACTGTGTTGGATGTCGTTATGGTTAAGCATAAGAATATAAACATTTGCAAGAATATCTACAAACCATGCGTTAGAACAAGACGATTATATGTATTTCCGGTTGAAAAGTGCAGAAAGTTGTCAGTATGAAACAATCAGGAAAACAGTGTTATATATCGTCATTGTGAGCCAAAGACAAGAAGGGAATATACAGATATCCAAGAATAACTATAAACCATGCATGAGAGCAAGACGTATATATATATTATAATAAATTATCGCTAGTTTGGCGTTTTGGTTACTAGCAAGCAAGCGATAATCGCAAGCTTGTAACGAAAACACGCCTACTATGAATATCCAAGTGCGTGTGTGATTGTTATTTTAGCAATACACTCAACAATCATTTTATTTTGGATAGATAAATGCAAAAAAACCTCAATATGACGAAAATAACAAAAATATAAACTAAATAACCAAACCTATAAGAAACAAATATCAAGGTATTCTCGTGTTTTGTCAATTTCACCAACACGTACTTACGGAGGTGTTCCACATTCACAATTTCCACGAAATATTTACAGAATCGTTATGGATCTTTTACTAAATACAAGATTACTGATGTTTCAGAATGCCTGGACAAATTCCAACGATGCTGTATCTACAAATAAAAGTCGAGCTTTTGTGAAAGTGGAATGCAGAACAAAATTACTTAAAATTACACAAAATTGTTGTATTTTCTTTCAACGAAGAACACTTTTCGACTTAATTCAAAGTAATTTAATTAAGACCACAGCTCGGGTTTGTCTATTGCTATCATCGATTGAGCCTTTCTGGCTGCATATCTCCGGGCTTTGAAATGTTGACTGGTCACAATATAGGTTAAATTAAAGCTTAAAGTTTTGGCTATAATCTGATTCGTACTAAGACTTTTCCGTTGGTTATATTTTAAATTAGTATACTGTTTAGCAAAATTATAAATTTCGAGTTTTCTCCCAAAAGAATAATGAAAACCCAAAGGTTTATAGTATTTTGTACAAGCTTTCCACACTGTAGGTATTTTTTAAGTCTGACGATATACAGCGAAGATACGTGAGAAAGTATATATTCCAACTTTCGAGACCAATAAACAGTACAAGCAGCTCTCACGATAAAAATAAAATAGATATGTCGACGAATCGCACCAGGAAACAGTATTGCATCGGTCGGTGTTTTAAATATAGTCATCAAAAATGGCAAACACTATTTTCAAAAAACAGATCTCTAGATCAATGTTTCCCTGCCATCGGAGATATTATTACGGAGATATCAAATAGGTTATGGATCTGAAAATTTAATGTTTCAAGACATGACATGCTCTTACAAGTTAAGTTAGACGAAAATTGCACCAAAATATTATCCAAGAAGTTTGAAATTATCCCAATTTTGGATAATTATCCAGAAAGTGGCAACACTGCTTTACTCACAATTCAGTGAAATGCAGCCTTGTAAAACTGATTGTCAAATTTTTGAGTAGCCCGGGAGCTAATGAAAAATTTGACAAGTAAACTGACCACGCAAATGTCAAAATTTTACTCTGAAAAATTATTTTGAGCGCTAATGCTTCGTAAAAAGCATGTAAAAAGTATGAAATAAACAAGTTATGACGCGGGAAAGAAATGCGTCTTCTACCTTGCCTTGGCAACCCTAGTAGTAGAAAACCAAAAAAACCGACGAGATTCACTCAAACGCATTTCTTTCCCGCGTCATAACTTGTTAATTTCATACTTTTTATATACTTAGGTAAGTTTATTTAAATATGGTTGTAATTTCTATAGTTAGATAGAATAACATCAACAGAAAACTGCTCGTGTATTGAAATATTCAACGGTGAGAGTAAGAGCGCGGGCAGAGAAACGACACGCTTCACTCGTTTTCTTTGTTGGCATTAAGTAAATTTTCTTCTATATACCATAGTTGCTTAATGAAATACTTCTTTAATTGGAAACAAAAACAAAATTTGTTTCCGTAAATATGAAAACCTTTGGTAAGATTGCACATTGAAATTAATGTAATTCACCTACAATAAAGTCTGTACTTCTTTCTGTTTGTGAACGCCAAAGTGCCCAATTAAATAGCTGACCTATGTTGCCCATTGCATTGGCTGGTATTAGCCCATGAATTTGGTTAATTGTACACTATGCTTTTTTCGGCTTAAACCTAGAATAGGTCGGCAACTCGCTTCGGCTCCAAACTATTACCATTGGATAGAACTTTTAATTTTAAGTAAAAAAAATTAAATAAAAATATCGGGGGCAACGCTTATTTTCGGAGTTGTGGGCACCCAAAGTTCGGACATACAGGATGATACTACGAGTGTGGTGCCGTGTTATGGGACCGATTTCACAACTTTTTTGTGTAAAACGAGTCGAAATAAACAAAAATAAATAAATACATTTTTTCGATAACTGCTTAGTTATCCACGTATCGGATTTTTAAAAATATCCAGAAAATATTTTTTTTTCAAGCAATCGAGTGATTTTTCGGATTTTGCCACACATCGACTTCAGGTACAGAGGGAATTTTAACCCCCCGGCCTGAACCCGGCCGGACGGCCGGGCGACTAATTGCAATATAAATTTAACGATTTTCCAAAAGTTCTACCACACGGTACGAGCAACATAGGTCCCTGCCAGGGCTACTTGGCCCGTAACTCCCAAAATAGGGGTTCCCCTCGATTTGTTTATTTTACTTTTTTTACTTGAAATAGCGATCCCTACAACCAAAAAAAAAGCAAAAAAATTGGACGTGCCGATCTATACTAGGTCTGTTCCGGGTGTATAAAAAGTGACAACAATTTCATGAACCGGAAATTTCGCTCACTTTTTATTTGCTTGGTACTCTTGGTTCTTTACGAAAATTTCGTAGGAAAAATCAATTAATCAATTGTTTGATAATTGCTTGCGACCGGAATTTTGAAATTTCGATAGTTTTAACCATAGATAAAGTAAACAAATAGATGAAGCACAAGTGTTGGGAAAATTTTCGTGTAATGGGTAATTTTGTAGATGTCGTTGGAAGCAATAAATGGGAATTTTCTTGTTCCCAAAAAAAAAGTCAAAAAATATGACAATAAAAATATAAAAATGCATATCAAAAGAAAATATAATTTTCAACAAAAATATCCAGAATGCAAGAACACAACACGTTACTTAAAGTAGAATATCTGATGGCCATTGAACTGCAAAGACATGTCACCACCGTCTATGTCCTAATAAATTGGTTTTTCCTCCGGTTCAGCTACCATTCCTTGTTGACCGTCCTCAGACACTATAACGGTTTTGGCATCTGCGACCACAGAAGTTGCTACAGTTTTGGGAGGGGAAGTTTTTAGATTAAAAAGCGTTCCGGGATGTTCATCTTTGGGCGTTCTTACGGGTTTTCACCTATTGATATCCCAACACCGGCCTGCTGGCTTTGAAATAGTTTTTTTTATATAAGGAACAAATGCTATTTTGTAAAATCATAAATTTTGTCACATTTCCATTGTTTAAATTACTTTCACAAAAATTTCCCACAATTTTGAATAAACGTCAATGAGAATTATGGGAAACGTCAGTGAAAGTAACAGTAGTACAGGAGAGCACCTAGTGAACAAAGTTGACAATGGTCGCGCTATATCTATTATTTCCTTTATCTATGGTTTTAACAACCAAAAGTAACACAGCATGCGTTAAAAATATAGTGGAGTGCATAAAAAATAAATAAATAGTTTCCCATTACATCCCATGAAGGAACCGGGGATAGCTTCTCACAACCAGTAAGCGGTGCGCTTTCTAGATTTTTATACTCACTGATTGGGACCTACAGTTTTACACCGGTTCCGAACGGTACTTATGAGAATCCTTTTCATGCCTAAATACTCGATAGTGTCGCCGTCACTATGCGAGGTGACCGCCGTCGAAAGAAAATTTAAGGTGGTCAGAGCAGGGATAGAACCCATGATCTCATGTACAAGAGTCGCACACACTAACCATTGCACCAAAGGCGGCCACCGACATGCATAGAGATATAAATATTTGCATGTAAATCAAAGATAGGTTGTAACTCTCCGCAACAAAATTTTCCGTTTAGAGATAAATGAAAAGATTTCTTAGAAAATTTCGAAAGAACTGAATACTGGGATTAAGTTGTGACTCGTGTCCCAGGGTCGTAAGTCATCGTATAAAACTTCCACTTATTTCTAGCCGGTTCTGACAACAGTATCGGTGGCGGCGCGCTGACGCGGGCGCCACTGCGGCTCCACTGTCTGGTAGCGAGCGGGCAAGTTTAAACACGAATCATTGGTAGTTTATTTTCGTCAATTTTTAGCATTCTGAAATGAGACGTTCTAAAGCTCCATCCATGAAAACCAAGATCAAAAGATCTATCCCGAAATCTGAAAACTGTCAAGATAACATCCCAAACTCTTATGAGTCGGAACCCGAAGACGAATCTTACAAATGGGGTTCAAGGGATAACCCTGAAGCGGCGGAAAAAGATTGCTTAAGTACAAATAAACGTATTTTCAACATAGTCTGGCGTGATGTTACTTCGAAGAAACATAAAACTTGGAAAGGGGATGGAACATTGGAGGTAAATCTTTCCTCGATGAAGGCTGTAGCTAAAGATGAAACGGGAAAATATTTGGGATGTTCTACAAAATTCCGGATACAAAATTTACAAGAGGATTATCAAATGCTGATTGGTGGCAAAGAGATTGAGATACAGAATGAAATCAAGGACGAGGAAGAAATATATGAATTAAGAAAAAGGCAAGTTAGGAACCGTTATTGGGGGGAAGAGGAATACATAACACCAGAAATGAGAGCAGAAGAAGAAAAAAAACCAAAGGGAGGATTCCGATTTAAGCCGCTGTTGGTTATAAAGCCGCTAGAGATTCAGAAAGTAAAAGAACATAACATCAATTTTCAGGAAGAAAGTGTGTCAAATAATATTCTGTCCACTGAGATTAACAGAGACAATGAACCATGTGGAAGTAAGGACGTGAAGTATCAATGGAACTCTAACAAACCAGCTTTTGAAGGAAGGAATACAAATACCTTAACGAGTGAAACTGAAACTAACCGCACTGCTACAACTTTTCCTAATTTAAAATCGGAAAAATTTCCAAGCTCATCGTCGTTGGCTACTTACAAATCAAAAAAATTGATTTGCTTCCTTAAACCCACTGAGCTGCAACATTATCTATTTCAACAAATACGAGACTACTATACAAATCATAAGACAATTGAACTAAAGTCCATTGATCTTCTCTGTATTCTACGACAAATTTGTAATCATCCCTCACTTATAAAACATTATCCAAGCAATGAGTTGGTACAACATCTCACATCATCTTTACCACATTGGTCCGAAATGGGGCCTTTCGATTCTGGAAAATTAGAATTTGTCCAACATTTTCTTCAGAATTCAATTGGGAAGCCCAGGCAGAGATTTATAATTATAGCAAAACATACAAATACTTTAAATATGATTCAAGGGTTATGTAATTTTATGCATATATCCTGTTCAAGGTTGAATTCTACTGATTCGGAAGACGCAAAGAGAAACATATTGGATAAATGCTGGAATAGTTCCGAGAATACAACAGAAGTGCTCCTAACCAATACCATACATAACTTGAAAGATTCTCCTGCTTCCTTGAACAAACAGCAGATAATTGTTTTTGAAAATATTTTCGTTAATATCAACGAAATTCACGAGTTTGAAGAACTGGACCGTGCAACTATTTATTATTTGGTGACCTGTTTTAGCATAGAAGAATTTTTGATTTTACCTAGTCAACAAAATAATTCTAATCAAATAAACTATGAAGAAGTTTTAAATTTGTCCAATATGGACAATCCATTTTGTTATATTCACACAAAAATTAATTGCAATTGTTGCGAAAGTTGTGAAAATAACGCTGGAAGCAGTGAGGATTTGGAATATTTCAAGAGTTGGCAACATCTGGGACATCCTTTTGATGAACACTTTTTAAAGGTTTGATGTTTTTGTTAGTTTTATGTATGGATGCCAAGCAAATCAACCCTTCTTTTTCGTTATAGGAATCAGCTTTGGAAAATTTGTCGGGGAATTTAGTATCGATTTTTTATAAGGTGGACCTATAGGCTCAAGGACTTCGAAACACATATGTACATATCAGAGGTAAACTACACTATGTCGTTTTCGTTAACTTTTCAGTAGAGCAGTGGTCATTGACAAAAAACCTGTAAACTAGGGTTTTTGTTTTTTTTTGCATTTGAACGATGAACATTCGGTTCTTCTGTCTTAACGGACGCAATAATAAATTGGCGCTTTGCACCATTGTCCGACAACATTAAAACTGCTCTACTGAAAAGTTTACGAAAACGACATAGTGTAGTTTACCTCCGAGGTACTGATATGTAACATCTATACTTTTTTCATAACTTCTTAAACGGCCTCTTCTGAATATTTAAATATGTGAGGCGGAAAGTTTTGAAAACACGTACAAACATATACATATAAATATTACGAAAAAATCACGTTTTTGTTATTTCTAATTAATTTTATTAATATTTGTAAGAATAAAGATGAACAGCTGATTTTGCTTTCCTATGTATGTGGCCACAAATTTCAAGTTATATTAGGGTATTCCACAGACAATAGACAATGATGACGAGGTAACAGGCCATTTCATCGAGTTCGAGTTGCCGTTGTATTTTACTCTTCGGTTGGATATAAAACGAAGAGAAATAATAGAATGCCAACCAAACGCTATCAGCCTTATAACGAATGTGGTTCTCGTTTTTCGGCTACGAAAGTTTTGTAAAAGATTAAAGATAACACGCCAACTTTGCCTTTAATCTTTTACAAAACTGTCGTAGTCGAAATACGAGACTGACATTCGTAATAAGGCTGTATTTAAACTTTCGGCGTAATCGCATAAATCACGTTCATCTCGGTATTTTTGACATCACAAAATAAACTAATGGGTCGATTATCGATAGCAACCGAACTTCAGTTGCGTTGCCGGATGCCGAAAAGTTATTACGTATGGCAATTGACAGCTGACAACTTCAGATGCATGATAGTGGTTATATTGGCAACCACGAATTTTTGGTTGTGTTTAGTTTTTAAAACAAAACGTTCAGGTGAATGATAAGGAGCCAATAGCTGTGGTTCTAAAGGAAATCATTATTTTTTATTGTTAAATTCCTAGTAGTGTTGTATGTTGATTTTTGCTCAGTTTTCTACAACTCTAGATATAATATAGCAATTTCTTAATTACCACAAAGTATTTATACTCCTAAGATCAACCAACACAACCAACATATATTAAGCTTATTTTTTTTATTCCAGGCTAAACTAATTTTTCGACGACTTTGTTTGGGGAGCCGCTTAATATCGCTTAGCTCCCCATACAAAGTGGTCGAAAAATTAGTTTAGCAGGAAATAAAAAAACAGGTTTATTTTGATACAAAAGAAAAGGGATGAAAATGATTTAAATGATCTAAACGAAATTAAGCGATTTTAAGCGGCACACCATACAAAGTCGTCGAAAAATAGTTCAGCAGGAATTAAAAAAAACAAGCTTATTGTTAAACACAATACAATTAACGTGAATGAAAAATTGTTAAAAGCTGGAAAAACAATTTAAATTTTGCACATCAATAATAAGCTTTTTTTTAATTCCCGCTAAACTAATTTTTCGATGACTTTGTATATGGTACCGCTTAAAATCGCTTAGCTTCCCATACAAAGTGGTCGAAAAATTAGTTTAGCATGGAATACCAAAACAGGCTCAATATTAAGCTTGTTTTTTTTAATTCCTGCTAAACTAAGTTTTCGACGACTTTGTATGGGGAGCCGCTTAAAATCGGTTAATATCGCTTAGCTCCCTATACAAAGTGGTCGAAAAATTAGTTTAGCAGGGGGAAAAAAAGGCTTATTGTTTCCAATCTTTGAAACAAATTCCTGAAAAGAGCGGCAACTATACGCGACGCAAAGAGAAAAAATAAACTGAAGTCGCCAGACGCTCTCTCTCCCATTTCGTTTAGACGCTGGGGGATTTTTTCGTCGTCGTCTGAAGCGTGTCTGTTTCTGTTTGGACTCTAAAGGGGCCCTTAGACCTGTGGATAAGTTGCAGCGACTTCAAGTTGACATCAACTTATCCATGGTGTAAGGTGAAGTTGGTGGTTTGTACCATAGATAAAGGAAATAAGTAGATATCCCACAGGCGTTGGCAAGTACTGCCACTAGATGCTGTGCATGGCAAAATGAGTAAGGTAAACTCGTTAGAGCAGCTGATTTCAACATATTTCTTGCTTAGGTGTTACTCTTATGTCAAATTCACATGCATTTTGTTTGTGTACTTTTTTGTTTACTTTTACAGTAGATACACATATGAAGAAAATTTGACAGATTATGGACACCAAACAAAAACAAAATGCCTGTGTTTGTTGTAACAATTCCTAGTGCGTTTACCTTACTTATTTTACCATGATGCTGTGTTGTCGTTTTGTAACTTTCATTGACGTTTCTCATAACATTCACTGACGTTTATTCAACATTGTGGGACATTTTTTCAATACAAAAATAGAATCATTTTCCAGGTAGTGCTATTCGAACAACTAATTTAGTTTTTATCATGTCGTTGTGTTCCCCACTTTCTAATTCAAATGCATTTTGGTTATGTGCTTGTTTGGTGTACTGTTATTGTTGGTATTCGTTTATGTTGACCTGTACAGCATCGGCCCACTAAACAAAACGATATTAACCGATTTAAGCTCTCAAATCCAACACCAACGAACACCAACAATAACAGTAAACAAAAAGATGCAATCAAAATAACAAAATTTTAACTTGAAAGTGGGGAACACAACGACATGAAATAAACTAAATTAGTTGTTTGAATAGCACAACCTGGAAAATGATTCTATTTTTGTATTGAAAAAATGTCCCACATTGTTGAATAAACGTCAGTGAATGTTATGAGAAACGTCAATGAAAGTTACAAAACGACAACACAGCACCTAGTGGCAGTAGTTGACAACGCCTGTGGGATATCTACTTATTTCCTTTATCTATGGTTTGTACAAACTAGTTGATGTAAAATCAAAGCCATTTTGATTTTTTCAAGTTGATATCAACTTATCCACCAGTGTAAGGGGAAGTTGCATCAACTTTCATACGCATTTCGGTGAGAAACGTTCATGAGGCAACATTATCGGCAAAATGTAAATAAATCAACCAAAAAATAATTAAATTAAACATTATCGGAAAAATATAAACTAAATAAACATGATTTGTAGTGTTATTTATAATTATTTAAAGAAAATAAAAATGGCGTTTTTTCGTAAAATTTGTGATATTTTCGCAGTGCGCTCACCACCTTTCATTTCGACATCTGACAAGAAAATGAAGTTGGCTCAACTAGTTTGAGAGCGTAAGGGCAAAATCGAAGTTGATGTCTAGTTATCGAAGTTGATGTCTGTAGTGTTGTGTACATTTTATTGTAACTATGTCTGTACATTTCAATAACATAACTCAATTGTATGCAAGTGATTACATTTGAGTAATCATTTAGGTTCCACACTATGTGGCAGTTAAGCTATTTATAAATTGATACTCCAATTTCTCTCTTGCTCTCTTTCTCTCCTACTTAGAATAAGTATTTCAATGTACAATTAAAAGCAAAACCAACAATGGTATAATCCGTTACTTGTATGCACATATGTACGTGATTTTAACTGCAAGTGAAGTTTGTGAAGTAATGCAAATCACTCATCAATTGTACAGTGAAGCTGCCAGTTTATTTTAAGAACAAATAAAGAATTTAAATTAAATAAACTCTATTATTCTCCATTTTTTGAGTATACCGCAGTATACTACAGTGGCGACGAGGATAAAAAATAAAATACAATTAAATTGTTGGGAAATAAATCATAATTGTGATTTAATAAAGCAGTGGAAATGAGCGCTCCATTAATAGGAAAAGTTCCTTGCTTTGACCATTCACTAAACGTGTGGTCAGTGTTCCAACAGCAGCTCACGCAATGCTTAGTGGCAAACGACATAAAAGAAGAAGTAAAGAAAAAAGCTATTCTTTTGACGGCAATTTGTGAGACGTATATCTTGTTGCAAAATTTGATGAGTCCGGCTAAGTTGGAAGCAACAACGACGACATTCGATCAATGTGTGGAGGCGATGAAAAAACACTTCACACCACCTACAGCGGGGTTTGCGGAGCGTTACAAGTTTTATAACGCAACAAAGACATCAACTGATTCAATAAATGAATGGGCGGTAAGAGTGCGATCGCTGGCGGTGAACTGTAATTTTGGTTCGTATTTGGAGACGGCTATTCGGGACAAGTTTGTGATGGGGTTGGAAAAGGGTCCGGCCAGAGACAAAATATTCTTGGAGGAGGTGTCTATCAATTTTGATAAGGTGGTGAAGATTGCTAATAGTGCGGAGTACGTGAAACACCAGTATGATGCAGTTGCGGTGAAACAAGAACCGCAGATAAATTACATCAACAACAAAAAAAGAGCCGATGGTAGAAAAGACGTAGCTAAGCAGCAAAGGCATGAGAAAGGCGAGCAGCAGTGTAAAGTATGTGGGTATAAAAATCATAAGAGTGAGAACTGTAAATTTAAGAATTATAAGTGTAACCAATGTAAAGAAAAGGGACATTTAAAGAAAATGTGTAAATCACGAAATTTTAATTTTATAGATAATAATGATGTCTTTGTTTTCTATTACTAGCCCCGATGATGGTCCTATTAAAATTGAAATTTATGTCGATGGTAAACCTTTTGTAATGGAATTGGATACTGGCTCGGAGAATAACGTAATCTCAGAAGACACTTACAAACAATTTTTCAGAAACCGTGAAATTAAAAAGGTAGATATGTTGTTGAAAGCATATAATGGTGCTCATATAATCCCTATTGGTGAGTGTGACGTAACAGTGAAATACAAAAACAAAATCAAATGCATTCCAATAATGATTATCCAAAATGGCGGTCCACCACTACTTGGAAGAAATTTTATAAGGGCGATCAATTTGCAAATTTGTAATTTAAATTATTCGTCACCGTGTTTGAAGGCAAGGGAGAACATTTTTTCTGAATTTGCGAATTTATGGGATGGCGGTTTAGGTTTATTCAAATTGAGTAAAGCGGTTTTAAAAGTAAAAGATGATGCTGTGCCAAGATTTTTCAGGCCTAGGCCACTACCTATTGCACTTAAAAATAAAGTTGAGTCGGAAATCGATAATTTGGTGAAATTAAAAGTTTTGCAACCGGTAAAATACAGTGAATCGGGTACACCAATAGTACCCGTATTAAAAAAAGACGGTAGCATTCGGATTTGCGGGGATTATAAGGTTACGCTTAATCCTCATTTAATGGTGGAAAAATATCCTTTACCTCGGATAGAGGAAATATTTGCACAACTGCATGGCGGAGAGGAATTTACTAAGTTAGACTTGAGTATGGCTTATCAGCAAATTCAATTAGATGAGGAGTCTAGGAAATATACGACGATATCTACATCTAAAGGTCTGTTCCAATATACGCGGTTAATATATGGTTTGGCTTCGGCCCCAGCAATTTTTCAAAGAATAATGGATACATTATTATCAGGTCTTGAAGGTGTCGTTGTCTTTTTGGATGACATCTTGATCAGTGCTGGTAACAGAAAACTGCATATGGAACGGCTGTTTAATGTTTTAAAAATTTTGAGCGAGGCTGGGTTTAAACTGTCCCCAGGAAAATGTGAATTTTTCGCTAAAGAAATTAAATATTTAGGTCACGTAATTGACCAAAATGGTTTGCGGATGAACCCAGAAAAAGTTATGGACATTTCAAGTATTCCTGATCCGAAAAATGTGAAGGAACTTCAATCTTTTTTGGGAGTTTTAAATTTTTACAGGCGTTTTATCCCTGAAGTATCGACTTTACTACATCCATTACATTTGCTATTGAGAGTTGATTCTAAATTTGAATGGAACGATAAGTGTACAGCAGCAGTCGATGGTTTAAAGAAGCATCTACTGGGGGAAAATTGTTTGGCGCATTTTAATGCAGATTTTAGGACAAAGGTCACGGTGGATGCAAGTCCAGTCGGAGTAGGCGCTGTGTTGTCGCAAATTGATGAAAAGGGGGTAGAAAGACCGATAGAATTTGCATCCAGATCCTTAAACGATACGGAGAAAAGGTATTCTCAGTTGGATCGGGAAGCAGTGGCAATTTTATTTGGGGTAACTAAATTTAACCAGTATTTGTACGGTCGAAAATTTACCTTGGTAACCGATAACAAACCTCTACACTATATCCTAGGTCCAAAAAAGGGAATTCCATTAATGGCTTCTAGTCGATTGCAACGAATCGCACTCACATTGTCGGGTTACCAGTTTGACGTTTTGCATATTAAGTCTAAGGGTAATATTGCGGATTATTTTTCAAGATACCCGAAGGGGTCGGTCGCCTCTAATCAGTTTCCGTGTAATGTTTATGTAAATTTCATACAAGAACTTAATATTAACAAGGAGTTTTTAAACTTTGAGACAATATGTAGTGAGTCAAAAAAAGATTCCACCTTGCAAAAAGTAAAAAAGTATATAGAGTTTGGTTGGCCTGCCAAGTGTTCGGATATCGATTTAATGCCATATTTTTTGAAACGAAACGAGTTGTCGGAAGAGTCTGACTGTCTGTTCTGGGGTTATCGAGCTATAGTGCCTAATAGTTTAAGAAAAAAAATGGTAGATTTTTTACATGCATCCCATATGGGCATAGTTAAGATGAAAGCCATGGCCCGTGAATGTTGTTGGTGGCCAAATCAGAGCAACGATTTGGAAGAGTCTGTAAAACAATGTGAACCTTGTCTCATGACACGTTCAAATCCAGTTCAGCAGCAGTTGATTCCTTGGCCACGATCGGATGAGGTGTGGTCAAGAATTCATATTGATTTTTTTGGGCCATTTTTGAAGCGATGGTGTTTGGTAGTGGTGGACAGCTCCAGTAAGTGGTTGGAATGCATTGCCATGGGAACCAATACGACTAGCAGCGCGGTAATTGCCGTGCTAAGAACGATGTTTGCTCGTTTTGGGTTACCAAAAATTTTGGTTTCTGACAATGGAACGGCTTTTGTCTCAAAAGAATTTGATTTATTTTTACGAAGGAACGGTATTGAACATGTTACGTCACCGGTTGGAAATCCCGCGACCAACGGACAGGCGGAAAACTCCGTAAAAACAATAAAAAACGCTCTTAAGCGTAATTTACTAAATAAACCATTATCTGAGTTCAACATCATGTTATCCCGTTTTCTTTTCGATTATAGGAACACAGCTCATTTGAGTACTGGCGTTTCGCCTGCTTATTTGATGTTTAATAAGAGGAAGCTTAGAACAAGATTAAATATTGTTAACCCGAAAAGAAGAGTTTCGAACACTAGTATTGAGAAAGTTAAAGAAACGGTTAAAATCAGCCAAGAAAAACAACAAAAATATTACAAGGGTAGTAAAAATACGGTTTATAGATCAAATGAAAAAGTAATTGTAAAAAATTATTCCGTGCCAGGAAAAGTTTCGTGGATGAAAGGTTTAATAATAAGGAAAATTGGAAAACAAACATACACTGTTAAAACTGATTGCGGCAAGATATGGAAAAGGCATGCAAATCAGATTTTTTCCTTTTGTAAACCCGAATCCACTAATATAGAAATGCCTAGTACGATTCTAGATCCGTGGCAAAAATTGTCGTCCAGTATTCACGATAATGTTACAGATGGTTTACCAGAATCAGTCAATAACAATGAAGTTGAACAAGAAACAGATAACAATATCGAAGAACAGAATAAATCAGAAAACACTGTAAGCAATGAAATACAAAATGTAAAATATAATTTAAGAGAAAGAAAAGCTAAAGCATAATTTAAATTTCAATTTAAGGAAAACTAATGTAAATTTTGCTCTCATAATTTGGATTTTTGTTTTAAAAGTAAAAAAATTAAAGCTATAAAAAATATATATTTGATGAGAAGCAAATTTAGGAGAGGGTAGTTGTAGTGTTGTGTACATTTTATTGTAACTATGTCTGTACATTTCAATAACATAACTCAATTGTATGCAAGTGATTACATTTGAGTAATCATTTAGGTTCCACACTATGTGGCAGTTAAGCTATTTATAAATTGATACTCCAATTTCTCTCTTGCTCTCTTTCTCTCCTACTTAGAATAAGTATTTCAATGTACAATTAAAAGCAAAACCAACAATGGTATAATCCGTTACTTGTATGCACATATGTACGTGATTTTAACTGCAAGTGAAGTTTGTGAAGTAATGCAAATCACTCATCAATTGTACAGTGAAGCTGCCAGTTTATTTTAAGAACAAATAAAGAATTTAAATTAAATAAACTCTATTATTCTCCATTTTTTGAGTATACCGCAGTATACTACAATGTCAACTTGAAGTCGAGCAACTTATCCACAGGTATAAGGGCCTCTTAAGACGTCACAGGCAGTGACGCCTGCTTATCGATAATTTACTACAAAAAGTGTAATCCCTAACGTGTAAAGAAAATTTTCTTCAATTTGTTTGCTAGAATGTAATTTTTTCTTGACCTAAGTTCAAGTTCTAGTGATGAAGAACAGAAAAAATGTCTTCGCATACAAAGAAAAATTATAAGGCAAAGGTCGGTCAGATCTATTTAACCCACCAGCTATCAAGTAAGTTTTATGATTTTTATATTTTGGGCCATGATACATGCCATTCATTAAATATGTCATTTATCTATAGGTTTCAAAACCATTTTCGGATCAATAAAGCAGCATTTAAATACTTGTTTGATACTATTGAGCCGAAAATGAAGAAAAAATCAATCAAAACACAACTGTTTGCATCAAGGCGTTGCAAGTCGTGTAGAAAAAGCGTAACAACCAAAAACAAGTCGAGTCGACTCAACATGAGTGTAAAAAAGCCACGTCGACACGACTTCAGAGTGCCAAAATTAAGAAGGCGACGCTAGACGTCGACATTAGCTGTCGACGACGACTTACGGGGTAGGGGCAAATGTTATTATTTAAACTTTTTTTTTTTATTTTTTCTAATTAATTTAAACAAATTTTCGTGGGTATTCAAATTAAATGGAATGAAGATTCTGCTTAATTGCTAGTAATTTCGAAAACTGTCACGAACAATTTTCCAGACTAAACAAAAAGTTTAATTTCGGCTTTATTTGTATCAAGTTTTTGGGTCGATTATCGATAGCAACCGAACCTCAGTTATTACATATGGCAACTGACAGCTAGAGACTTCAGTTGCTTGATTTATTGGCAACAACGAATTTTTGGGTGCTGTATAGTTTTTAAAACACAACAAAACGTTCAGGTGAACGATAAGAAGTCAAAAGTTGTGGTTCTATAGAAAATCCTAATATTTTGTTTATAAAAATTTGGGCATAATAAACACAATATTATTTATATAAAATTGAACCTAAAAAAAAATAAATGGTTTCCCATTACATCCCATGAAGGAACCGGGGAGAACTTCTCACAATCACTGAGCTGTGCGCTTTCCAGTTTTCACTCACTGATTGGGACCTACAGTTTTACACCGATTCCGAACGCTATTTTGAGAAGCTTTTTCATACCTATATACTCGATAGTGTCGCCGTCACAGCTCAGTGATTGTGAGAAGCTCTCCCCTGTCCCTTCATGGGATGTAATGGGAAACCATTTTTTTTCAAATTAAAGGCAATGATGAATCTAATTCATTGCTTACTTACTTACTTATCCGGTCTCGGACAACCCCGGGGGCTCAGGGACAAAACGAAGATAACATATTTCGCCAACCAGTTCGATCTTTTGCTTTATTTCTCCAGTTGGCAATACCAAGTGTACGCAGGTATTCGTCAACCTGATCCCTCCAGCGGAGTCTTGGTCTTCCTATTTTTCGTCTTCCTTCGAGTTCGGTTTCGAAAACCCTTCGTGCTGGTTCGTCTTCATCCATTCTACTGACATGCCCTAGCCAGCGCAATCGCGTTATCTTGATCCGCTTAACGATGTCAATGTCAGGATAAAGCTCATACAGCTCATGATTCATGCGTCGCCGATACTCGCCGTTGTGCACTATAGGGCCATACATTTTTCGGAGTATTTTTCTCTCGAAGACTCCTACAGATGTTTCGTCTGCTTGCGATAGGACCCAGGATTCTGCGCCATAAAGCAAGACAGGTTGAATGAGAGTCTGGTACAGCTGGACTTTTGTTACTCGAGAGAGGGCTTTATCTCTAAAGTGCTTGCTTAGCCCAAAATAACATCTATTCTCAAGCACAATTCTCCGTTTGATTTCAAGGCTGACGTTGTTGTTTTTATTCACGGCAGATCCGAGGTATATAAATTCATCCACTACCTCGAAGTTATAACGGTTATCAACGTTCACGCTTTGGTCTAATCGCGTGGAGGCCCTGTTCGTTGAAACCATTAATTTTGTCTTGTCCTCATTCACCGTCAGACCCACTTTTGCTGACTCCTTCTCAATTCTCGAAAAAACCGCAGTAACTTCTCTAATTGTGCGCCCAATGATATCTATATCATCAGCAGACGCGAGCAGCAAGTGACTTTTGCTGCTGATGGTTTTATTCATGTTGACTGCAGGTTTTCTCATAATGATCTCCATTAAGATGTTAAAGAGATCGCACGATAGGTTGTCGCCTTGCCTGAGGCCTCGCTTGGTATCGAAAGGTTCGGTAAGATCCTTACCAACTTTCGCTGCGGATTTGGTGTTCGTCAAGGTCATCCTGCAAATGCGTATGAGTTTTGCAGGAATACCAAGCTCAGACATTGCTTCATAGAGTTTCTCCCGTATCGGACTATCGAAGGCCGCTTTATAATCGATAAATAGATGATAGGTGTCGATTTGTTTTTCGTGTGTCTTCTCCAGGATTTGACGTAGCGTGAAAATCTGGTCAGTTGCCGATTTTCCAGGCCTAAAGCCACACTGGTATGGTCGCACATTATACTTGATAGAACCTTATATGCTATGGATAAAAGGCTTATTCCACGGTAGTTGGCACAGATACTCGGGTACCTTTTCTAAATATGGGACATAGTACACTGAGACTCCAATCGCCGGGCATGCATTCATCTAACCAAATTTTGCTAATTAGCTGATGCATGCACCTTATCAGCTCATCGCCGCCAGCCTTAAAAAGCTCCGCCGGTAATCCATCGGCTCCTGCGGCTTTGTTGTTCTAAAGCCTGGCAATAGCTGTTCTGACCTCGTCTTGGTTAGGACGGGGGCAATCGACGTCGTCGTCCATATTGTGATCGATTGTCCCATCGTCATTGGATATCTCAGGTACTAGTAGCGCGGAGAAATGCTCTCTCCATATTCCCAACATGCTCTGCACATCTGCGACGAGATTTCCGTCCTTGCCTTTACAGAAGGGGGCCCTGAACCATATCCATTAGTTCCGTTTTTAACTTTTTGGTAGAATTTTCGGGCTTCGTTCTTCCTCCTGTATGTCTCAATTTTCTCACTCTCACGCTTTCTCCACTGTCGTTTCTTACGCCTAAAGAGACGGTTTATCTCCTTTCTTTTCTCCCTATACCGCTCAGTTGCAGCTCGCGTTGCAATTGACTGAAGCATTACCGTACGTGCAGCGTTCTTTTCGTCATTTGCAATGCGACACTCTTCATCGTACCACGGTTTATTGCGAAGCGGTTTTTCGAAACCAAGTACGGTTGTTGCGGCAGTTTTTATAGAGTCGGAAATGGGTTTCCACTGCGCATCAGGATCGTCATCGGGAAGGGGTGGGTTCTGTGCTAAAAGTTGCGAGAGCTTCCTTGAGTAGGCTGTGGCTACCTCAGGTAATTGCAGCTTTTCGATGTCCAGCTTCCTCTGCGTCTGGTTTCGTACGATTTTCGCTCTACTTAATCTTGTGCGAACCTTTGCTGCTACCAGGTAGTGATCAGAATCAATGTTAGCTCCTCTGATCACTCGTACGTCCATTACACTGGATGAGTACCTTCCATCAATTACCAGGTGAACAATTTGGTTCTTAGTTCTTTGATCAGGGGATACCCAAGTAGCCTTGTGGATGTCTTTATGCTGGAATCTTGTACCACGAATGACCATGTTTTTTGCCGCGGCAAAGTCAATCAGTCTCATACCATTGTCGGAACTGTCAGCATGTAGACTGAAATTGCCAATAGTTGGATTAAACACATTCTCCCTTCCTACTTTGGCATTAAAATCTCCTAGTACAATCTTAATGTCATGACCAGCAGGTCAATTCTGTAATTCTCCTAGCTAAATCTCTAACTCTATCGCCAAAATGCTAAAAAAATTTCAAGAAAAATTTCTTAGAGATTTCTCTAAATCCGTATTCTGTAACTGCAATCTCTTAGCTAAAATTTCCTATTTTCGCCGTAGCTAATTTGCTAAACGTAGTCTATACTACTCACTCTGCTTTGATACAATGCTGAGAAAAAGAGACAAACATATTTCGCATACATTTGACACTTTATATTAGAGCTGCCAAGCTTCATATTTTGTTATCCTCAAAAACATATAGAATTTCCCTTCATAAAATTGTAAAAAGAACTTGTAAATTGCTAATTTTTAAAGGTAAACTTGAAAGTTCTTGTCAAATTGTATTTAGGTTTTGCAACATACGTTTAGTATTTTGCCGAAAAACCACCAATTATTGATATCCCTCTAAAATTTTGCAAAACATGGCAGCTCTATAAAGGCTTAGTTTATTTTATGTAAAAAAGTAAACAAACAGTTTATAAAATTTGTGCTCCTCCATGTATTGAACTGAAATGAATTTCTGCTGCTTTGTTATTCTTTTGGTGGTTTCCTCCATTTTACTGCTGAAATTGCAATAATTTTAACAAATTTTTTTCAATTTACAATTACTTACCTTTTAGCGGCTTCAATTTTTGCTTGCTAAAAATTCTTCATTTAAGAGACAATTAACAGCTGTTTATTGCGTACAGAATACAAAATAAGAGTATTTTAGAGATGAAGGTTAACGCTAAAATTACGGCGAATTCCATTTTTAAGAGATAGCTAAATTTAGATACACGTTACAGAATTGCATTTGATGCTAAAAATCTCTAAATTCATTTTAGAGTTTTTTAGCGATGGAGATTAAGCTTTAGCAACTTACAGAATCCAGCTGCTGGGCAGCGGTCATACGTTTCCTCTAGGAGCTCATAGAATATGTCTTTGGCATCATCATCTTTCTCTTCTGTCGGGACATGAACACAAATTAGGGAAATGTAAAAATATTTTGCTTTGAACCTAGAGACTAGATGTCGTAGTATTTTGCCAACTACAAAGCCGCAACCAAATTCATGTTTTTTCTCATGGCAGCTGTAGTATATGACGAAGTTTCTTTTTCTTGTGCAGCCATGTCCTGTCCATCGCATTTCCTGGATAGCGGTAATGCCAGCCTTATAACTTTCGAGGACATCTGCCAGTTGGATACTTGCACCGGATCTATATAGAGTTCTTACATTCCAAGTGCATATCCGTAAATCGTGGTCCTTATAACGTTTGCGGGGGTCGTCAACAAATAGGGGTTGTTTATGTTTTCTTTTTCGTTTACATATTTTCACTGTCATTATGAACGGTGGCGGGAGGCAAACCCAGCCCACCGTGTTTTCGCATTTTACCTACTGCCAGGATAATTTGATGCAGCCGCCCATTATGGATCAGACGCTGACCAGGATGCGATATGTTGAACCTGGATTTTCTTCTTTTAGTTTCTATCCGCCGTTGGACAAAAGAATATGCCCGATTGTTTGATGAGCTTCAGTGACATCAGTCACCTACTAAACCTGATTTGATGCTCATTTGTTTCGCCTTCTCACTCTAGCTAGCTAACGGAGGTTTCCGAAAAGCCATTGCCCAGGACATACTGCGTGGAAGTAGTGGGCTGCTTGGACTGCCCAATGAAGGAATCTTTTCTGGCCACTCCCAAGTGAATGGCAATCAGAAACTTTCCACCTCCACGGACAGTCCCATGTCCGCTAATTCATTTCTAGTCATTTTAAAAACCTTCTAGAACAATTTTCCAGACTTTAAATAAAAGGTCAGGTCCGAAAAAAAGTAAAATTTTTCGTTTTCTATATTTTTCTCTAATTTCTGCCTTTTTTTAATCAAGTTTTTATCAAATATGCCTTAAACCTAAAACGGAATTGTTTATTAATTCTAAAGGATTAGAGTTGTCTGTTAAGTGTCTTCTAATATTAATTAAATGAAACGTCTCATATGATTGAACGCTGTTTTTTATTTTCCAATGTAACATTTACTAATGTGTTCATAGAAATCGAACAGGTACCATGTAACAAAAAGGTGTTAACCATCGCCCGTGGGTTCGAACCGTCATTGGATTTTTTTTACCACAACGATATGAAAAATTCAAGTCAGAAAATCTTGCAACTCCACCTGATGTACTTCAATTTCCCAAACTATCTCTCTATCACAGAGGCGTCATCACGAAGAGTTTGAAATGAAAAGTCAAATGAGAGAGATTGTCCGTCCCTCTATGAATGAATTATTCTATGGAAATAGTAATAGTTTGTAGAAATTATCATGTTCTCCAACTAGAGTTGGGAATTTTAGTTAATTCCAGTGAGCGCTCATTTTAGTTCAGCTCAACAGAATGAACTAGTTCATTCATTTAGTTCACTAGTTCATTGTATTATTTCAGCTTAACAGTTCATATGAGCTGTGAACTAAAGAGCTCATTTCAGTTTAAGTGTAGCTTTAGTTCAATCGGAGCGAATAATCGTGAAAATGATCTGATTTTTGCAGATTTTTAAAGTGTTTTGGGTACTGTGGTGTTTGTTTATACCAAATCGCCCTGTTGAATATCGACTTAACGATTGGGTTATTCCGTTTCTGAAATATTTTAGAATAAAAGTGTTGATTAGCGCTGTAGTTATTGTGTAGAAGCCGGCAATATGTCCATTCCACAAAGATTGCAACATTAGACACATAGTAAAAATACCAAGTAGTCGCAGTAGATACAACAACAATTGTGAGCAACAACAACAGGCATTTTGTTTTTGTTTAGGCTCTCCTCATGTCAAACTCAACACATACGTATACCAACAAATAAATGTAAAGAGAAACAAAACCATTGAATCTGACAGAAGCGGCCAACTAAACAACGAGAAAAAATTGAAATCAGCTGTCTACCGAGTTTACCTTCTCATTCTACCATGATTAGACACCTTTGTGCAAATTGAGTGAGACAAAGAGAGCATGAACTAGAAAATGGCGTAGATAACTGCACAATTGAAATACAAAAAACTACTGAAACATTTGAACTACTGAAACAAAAGAGCGGAACAGTGTGAACTAGTTCATCTAGTTCACAAGAGTGAATCATTCAATTGAACTAGTTCGTTCGTGAACTACCCAACTCTATCTCCAACACAACTAATGCACCTTTGCATATAAAAATGGTCTGTGTGCGAAAATTTTTCTTAAAGTAATTTAAACAAGGGAAATGTGACAAAATTTAAATGAATTTAGATAATAGCATTTGTTTCTTATATAAAAATCAATTTCAAAGCCATGAGACCGGTGTTGGAATATCAATATGAGAAATCCCGTAAGACCGCCGAAAGATGAACATTCCGGAACGCCTTTTTAATCTT
Organism: Phaonia tiefii; assembly: GCA_963931995.1. NCBI lineage: Eukaryota > Metazoa > Arthropoda > Insecta > Diptera > Muscidae > Phaonia > Phaonia tiefii. The sequence continues at coordinate 68,372,391 of OZ008367.1, forward strand.
AAAACTTCCCCGCGCAAAAACTGTATCAACCGTTAGAGCGTCTGAGGATTCTCAGCAAGGAATGGTAGCTGAACCGGAGGAAGAACCAATTTATTAGGACTTAGTCGGTGGTGTCATGGCTTTGCAATTCGATTGCCATGAGCTATTATAAGTACTTTAAGTAATAGTGGTATTCATGCAAACAAGAGAACCTAGACCTTTGGTCAGCGTAAGTTTGCCCCGAAGCGTTTCATGAGGCACCAAATAAAGTTGCTCAGTGTATCTATGCAGCAATTGTCAAAAAATGCTAATAAAGTAAATAAACAAAGTAAAATTAAAAGTACATGCTTTACCTATACCATTATTTTATTTTTTTCACATAAATCAAAACCCCTCTCTTTTTTCGATACAAAAGTATTTACATAGAAATGTCAAAAGTTTTCACGGTTCTTTTTCAAGGTTTGCTCAGCAAATTTGCTCGAAAACTTTCCACTTTTGTGCAAGTCGCTTTGCATGGGAAATTTGTTTGTTTTGACGTTTGCTGTGCAAGTTTACGATGTTTTCGAGGTTCTTTCGAGCTTTCATGAAGGCCCCTAATGTGTTGCTTTCGTGTTTCTAATAGATGAAGCAAAAGTGTTGTGAAAATTTTAGTGTAATGTGTATTTTTCTAGATGTCGTTGAATGCAATAAATGGGATATTTTTTGCTCCTAAAAACAAAAGTCAAAAAATATGAAATTAATATTCTAAAATTGCATATCAAAAGACATTCTTATTTTCAATAAAAATATCACTTCGAAACAAGAATAAACGCGTTACTTAAAGTCGAATATCTCATGGCAATCGAATTGCAAAGCCATGACACCACCGACTAAGTCCTAATAAATTGGTTCTTCCTCCGGTTCAGCTACCATTCCTTGTCGAGAGTCCTCAGACAATCTTACGGTTTTGGCATTTGCGACCACAGACGTTGATATAGCTTCTTGCGTTCCTAGATTAAAAAGGCGTTCCGGCATGTTCATCTTTGGGCGATGTTACGGGTTTTCTCGTATAGATTTACCAACACCGGCCTCATGGTTTTCAAATTGATTTTTATATAAGAAACAAATGGTACTATATAAAATCATTTAAATTTTGTTACTTTTCCCTTGTTTAAATTACTTTAAGAAAAATTTCCCACAATTTTGAATAAACGTCAATGAGAATTATGGGAAACTTACAGGACAGCACCTAGTGAACAACGTTGACAGTGGGAGCGCTATATGTATTATTTCCTTTATCTATGGATCCAACAACCACAGTTTGAAAAAAAACATCACAAATCACCACAACTGCCATCGTCTGTTTAAATAAATAGTTAAAAGTTCAATGCAGAGCATTAAACATAATTATTTTCTAGAAACATACAATTCCAATGATTTTTGTTATTTTGTGTTTTATATTTCCTAATTTTGTTAGTTTACCTAATACATATGGCATTTCTTGCAAATTCTTACTGTCAAAAATTTCCCCAGTAAAACCAAGATGAATTCATAGATGGTGAACGCATAAGCACAGCTGATTTGCTTTGTTTACAGTTCAAACCACTTTCGAACTGTCAAGTTCACATGTATTTTGGTTTTGTTTTGCTTGTTTACATTTATTGTTGGTATACGTATGTGTTGGGTTTGACACAACGTAAGTGAGAAGCAAAAACAAAATGAATGTTGTTGTTGGCATCAATTTGTCATCAGCTACAACAACACCTGCGTCTACCATGAGTATTTTTATCATGAGTAAAACCAAGGCTGATCTACTTCAGTTTATAGCAAGCGCACAGCTGATTCATATTCTGTCAAACTTATTCGTTTTGTTTATATTCTTATTGGCAAAGTGAAGTTAATTTATAAACTTGTGTTTTTTGAAAGTTTCCCCTTAAAAGTGAAAAAAAGTATTTAAAGATGGTAAAATGTGCTATTTGCAATAAAAAGTTTGAAAGCGGTACGGGACCGATGTTTCAAACGCTTGTTGTGGGTATTGTGTTGTGTTGTTTCGTCACAACAGAAACAGAACAAGCAAATGAAAAATATGTATGTATATAACATATTTATATATACGTACACGCATGCAATACAAATGTCATATTTTGACATTACCACAAAAGGCGAATTCAAGGCGAATTGCTATTTTTGACAGAACCAGCGCAAAAAGTAAGGCGAATTCTAGTGCTTCCACCAGGTAATAAATTCGCCTTGAGTAAAACCTTGTATGTTCTCTATCATCGAACTGTCAAAATAATCTCTCCCTTGCTCTCTCGTTACTGGCTTTTTGGTGTAAACCGAGATGGATTCATAGATGGTGAACGCATAAGCGATTTTCATACTTTTTGGGGCAACGCGTGTTGCAGTGTCAACATTTGTAAACAAAACACACACACCAACATACACATAAATGCATAAAAATACACATGAATACACAAAATCCAGATAATCTGTTGTTTGATTCTTCAATGTTTTTCCCTATTTTTGCTTTATTTTTATCTTTATTAGTTTGAATATGTATACCTATATTTATTAAATTATTTTCTTTTAATTTGTATTTCTTTAACATTCACATCAAATTTCCCGGCGTTGAATTATGACAGTAGATATGACGATTTACAGCCAATTCATGTATCTTATGCGAACGTTTCTTTCGCATGCTACACGACAAACAGCTGATATTCGTTTCACCTAACAGTCATCAGAACGACAATTCGAAAGAAAATCAATGCGAATGAATACGTAAACCTTTTAATACGATTTTTGATTTATCTATCTCTTATCGATGTCATCTATGCGAACCTACATGTCAAAACAGTCACTTGTCTGTTTGTTATCGCGTAAACAACTACAAGTAATTGTTGTGGCAAAAAACAGAAAAAATGGAAACTACAATGTCGGAGAGTAAATGGTAAGTAAATAATAATATAATTATAGTAAGTGGTCAATAAATAATAGTATATTATTATTATCTTAGCAATAGAAAGTCTACTCAGCAGCAGCTACATGCGTTGGTTGAGCACATGGAGCATGTCATCAATTTGTACCGCAAAATATATTCCAATAGAAATATCCATAATAATTTTATTCACAAAAAAAAACAACACGAATAAAAAAAATATTATTTGCTTTTTTGTTTGTTTGTATTTACCTTCTCATTTCTATCCAGCTGATTACTCTCAGACAGAGTTGTATTTTTTTATGATAAATCCCACTTTTTTAAGGGAATTTTTGGGGAATTTATGAAATTGTTGATCTGGCCACAATGTAATATGACAACTTATAAATTGCTTACGTTACAGACGTAAAGCTGTGCGAAAGAACAAAAGAACATTAGCTGAGTCAAATTACGAACGAAAGTGAGTGACTGATTTTCTTTCGCATACATTTTCGTTTGAGTTACATGAATTGGCTGTTAGTCACGGCTGCGTTAAATGTGATACAGTGATCCAACGCGAAGTTAGTTTTTCAACGCAGGTGAACACTTCTATGTTTTATGTGATTAAAAAATTGGAAAATGATGTGAAAGTGAGGTGCATCGTTTTATGTGATACGACCCTAAGGCTGTTTTTTTATTCGCCACTTATGACTTTCCAAATAAAACGCTGCACACTTAATAGCATAGATAAAGGAAATAACTAGATATCGACAGTCCTTGGGACTTTTTTTTTCAATGGGATATTTTTTAGATGGAGCTGAAAGCAATAATTATAACCATAGATAAAGGAAATAAATAGATATCGCACACTCCTTGGGAATTTCTTGTTCAATGGGATATTTTCTAGATGGAGCTGAAAGCAATAATTATAACGTTTGAACCCCAAAAAACATACCTTGCGAGATGTATTTAGATCAGATGATGGCAGTAGGTGTTGTAGGCAACATCAACAGGGATTCTGTTTTGTTTAGTGGACCGATGGTGTAGAAGTCAACATAAACGAATACCAACAATAACAGTACATCAAAAAAGCACATAACCAAAATGCATTTGAATTAGAAAGAGGGGAACACAACGACATGAAAAAAATTAAATTAGTTGTTCGAATAGCACTACCTGGAAAATGATTCTATTTTTGTATTGAAAAAATGTCGCACACTGTTGAATAAACGTCAGTGAATGTTATGAGAACCGTCAATGAAAGTTACAAAACGACAACACAGCACCTAGTGGAAGTACTTGACAACGCCTGTGGGATATCTACTTATTTCCTTTATCTATGGTATTAATTAACTCGATATCGCACATGCCTTGGGAAATTTCTTGTTCAATGGGATATTTTCTAGATGGAGCTGGATGCAATAATTACAACGTTTGATCTCAAACAAAACATACCTTGCAAGATGTATTTACACAGGTGCTAACAATAGGTATGGTAGGCAACATCAACAGGGATTTTGTTTTTGTTTTGTGGTGCGTTGCTCTCAAATTCAACAGAAACCAACACCAACAATAACAGTAAACAAAAAGATACAATCGAAATAACAAAATTTTAACTTGAAAGTGGTGAACACTACGACACGAAAAAAACTAAATTAGTTGTTTGAATATCACAACCTGGAAAATGATTCTAGTTTTGTATTGAAAAAATGTCCCACATTGTTGAATAAACGTCAGTGAATGTTATGAGAAACGTCAATGAAAGTTACAAAACGACAACACAGCACCTAGTGGCAGTACTTGACAACGCCTGTGGGATATCTACTTATTTCCTTTATCTATGATACATAATACATGAAATTGCTACTGCTACCACCCTATGTATCCATCTTGGTCAGCTGATATGGTTTTGAGCACAACTACGCTGAGCAACTTTACCTGGTGCCTCATGCAACGGTGCGAGGGCAACTTGCGCCGAGCAAAAGTTCTCGGCTTTCACGTTTGCATGAATGTCGCTAATGAAAATTAACTTACACCAGGTGGAGTTACAAGAACTGTTGACTTAACTTTTTCATGTCGTTTTTATTATAATTGTGAAATTTAAATTTATTTTGCACTTTTTTGTTGACTTTTATCGATGGTATATATTTGTGTTGTATTTAATACAACTATGTATTTTGCCGCACAAACACGAAATGGAGTTATTGTTACATTGTTGGAGGTTTTGTACTAATGACTCTATCTGGTATTATTGAAGCCATGCCTTGAAACACCCAACGACTACATGCAACCAAAGTGAAAGTATACGCGAACGCCAAAGTCAAAAAAGTGCAGACTATACATAACTTCACGCTTTCATTCGTTTACTAAAGCTGTCACTGACGTTTGTGGTTTATTGAGTTGAAAAAGATTACAAAAGTTAGCTCTATATCAATAGATCAACCGATTTTAAGAATGCTATTATTTATAAATACTGCAAATACCAACAAGATTCCAACAATATCAAGCAATGTCCATAAGGTTTTTTTTGTATGTATTAGTAAGTCTGTTTTTTTATACCATTAAGCTATCACCACTTACGACTTTTCAAATAAAACGATCCACACTTAATACTACGCAATGTGGCAACATTTGCTGTAATGGGTGAAAAAAATGCGATATGGCAACACGTTTGTAACCAGTGTCAACAAATACATGGTAGCAGTAGATGTTGTTGTGATTGTAAGCAGCAACAAGTCATTTTATTTTCGTTCATACGTTTCAAATGTCAAACTCTACACTAATATATAACAACAATACAAAAAAGGATAAAAACAAAATACATATGATTTTGACAAGTCACCTGTTTAAACGACTATACCTGGTAGATAATTCTAGCGTGATCAATATGTATAACATTTACCGAGCGTTGTTGTGAATAATTTAATACCAATTTTGATTTCAATGGGAAATAAAAGTCAATACTTCAAATTTAGAGATATTAAAATATACGTAGTCTTCCATTAAATAAAATAATTTTAATGAACTTAAAATGCGTAAGCCATTTTGCAAATTTCTGATTTTGAGTCTCTCCTTGATAACATTTTCATTCGTAAGAAATGATAACAAAATTTATCTAAGATAACTTTTTGTTGCCATTTCTTGAAATTTAACATCTGGCAACATTGTCATTGCTCAAGTCGGAATTTAAGTGGGAAATTCAAATGCCACTTAAATCGCTTAGCTGTCCCATACAAATTAAGCTATAAAGGCCTGTTCTGATATCACTTCACGTCGATATGGTTTTAAATCACCGGAATTGTGTTCTGCAAGCAACGATTTTGCAAATCACGTGATATAAAATCGCTCAGGATAATGACGGTGAACACAGATCACTTGCTTGTTTTATGCAAGAAATTTATTGTAAATGCTATAATAAATTATTAGAAGACATAATTTGAAATGTTTTTTTTCTTTTTTAGTATTAAAATAACTTATTTTAATAGAAGAACACATAAATTTCACAATTTCTAAAAATTATGTTTACTTTGGTTCACATTTGTTCATCATTACTCTTCTGCTTTTCGTGATTTTCTGTTCCTCTTTGCCTGTCCCGTGCTTTACTTTTCGAAAATGAAAACATAGTTGCCAGAGCCACAAAATATTGGAGTAGCATAAATAAATGAGTAACTTCTGTGTGAATTATATGACTAATTTCGACGTGGCAGCTTTGGTTTTTGTTATCTTTCGTTCTTTTCATCTTCACCTGTCGTTTGTTTTTATCTCGTAAACAGTTGTGGAGGGAATTTAAATATTATTACAAACATGTAAGTTATCAAGTTATTTAAGTTAACGAAATAATTTGTTTTATAATATTCTCACATTTCTTCTAGGGGACAACATAAGAATAGCACGCAAGTAGAAATTTTCATTACATTTATGGAGCAAAATATTGATTTGGCTAGGGGCTTTGTGAAGGGAGACATAGTTTCTTATGAATTGTGGGTAGAACTTGCCGGCGAACTAAATGCTTCCGGACCACCAAAAAAAGAAGTGTCCGCCTGGAGAAAAGTAAGTATATACAAACATAACTAATTTGATTCTGAAGTGTTTATTGTTACAAAAATTTTCTAGGTATGGACGGACTGGAAGCTTTGCGTAAAACAACGTCTGGGACACAACAAAGGTGATGCGACGAAGACGGGAGGTGGACGCTTCAATAAATATGTTTTATCGCCTTACGATGAGCAAGTGGCAATAATCTGCGAATTGTATGTGTCTGTCGATGGTGTAAAGGGTGCCAAAAACTATTGTGGGCCAGACAAGCAAAATGTTAAAATGAATGCAGATGTTTTACCCATAACTTCTACAGCTTCGCGAGTATCTCCCACACTCGAAATAATGTCAGTATCTACCACTTTGGTAACACCCAATGGTACTACAGGTACAGACAAATATTTAAATAAGACACCCTCTCCCGGCGAAACACAGCTTCCCACTACAACAACATCAGCACAGATCAGTAGTCGTAAAAGAAAACGACAGGTTGCAGACGTTCAGGACGTCATTGAAATGGAAGCGGAACAATTCTCCCAAATGTCGGTCAATTTGGAAAAAATACGAAGAGAAATAAAAGAAAATTGGTTCTATTTAAAGGAAATGAGTAGAAATTTGAAATACAATAATAATCATATAAAGGAACTAAAAATATTAAAAGAAAAGGAATTAAATGAGCTTATCAGACATAATTATGTAATTGAAAAAAATCTGCAACAAAAAAATGAAATGAAACTGCAGTTTTTGCAGTTAGAGCAGATGAAGCTGGGCGTACACAAATCAACACCAGACTTTGAAAACTAAATACTTATGTATGTATGTGCAAATATTTCTTTGTATTATTAGATACCGAATTTACTTTTTATTAATTATTTTACTGAAAGTGCCTGAATTTATAATTCTTTTTTTGTTTTTGTTAATAATAAAACCAACTGAATTTTTTAAAAATATCATTCTTTTATTATGTAAAGCATTAATTTAGAGAACGAGCTATATTATCCCTAATTCTTAATGCTGAATTTCTTAGGCTTTCACCAACTTTCCCTGTTTCTGTCGATTCATCATCGTCGATCTCGGCAAAGATTTCCTCCTCGAATATTACACCACAGTGCTTGCATATGTTATGTAACGCACAGCACACATTTATTATGTTTACCACTTTGGACGGTATATACATCAGAGTAGCTTGAAGACATCTAAAACGGCTTTTAAGAACGCCAATAGTTCTTTCCACAATATTTCTTGCAGAAGCGTGTCGTTGGTTATATAAATGTTGGACGGTACCGTATTGAGGGTTTTTATATGGCGTTAAACCGTACACTGAATCTCCCAAGAGCCAATTCCGAGCACCTCTACTATACATTTCATGGTAGTGCCTTTGAGCATCGCTCATTTTCCAAACAAAGGAATCATGACATGATCCAGGTCTGCATGCATCTATGGCCAGAATGCGCATTTGATAATCGCAAATCTGAAATTAAATAAATATATGAATTATTAGGTACTCATATTTACCAATTATTACAACGTATAATCATAGCGTTTAGGCTATAATGGCCTTTTCTGCTGAAATACACAGAATGATCAGAAGGTGGCTTCATAATTTTGATCAGCGTTCCATCAACACATCCAACTACGCCGGGTATACCAAACTGTTGATCGAAAAGGGGTTTTGGAGGCGCTTTGACTTTGTTGGCTCAATGATATTTTTATCCATGTAGGACACAAAGTGTTTTCAAATGATTCCATTACATTCCATAAGACCTTGCAGAAAGTGGAGCGACCCAAACTTATATTCAAATCGTTCGCTATTACGCCTTGGTACGATCCCACCGCTAAAAATCTTAATGCAGCTGCCAGCTGAATAGTTTCCGGAATCGAACTCTTTAGTAGGTGCGGTGCTACTTTCTCCAGTACCATTTTGAAAGCCGTCTTATTAAGCCGATAAAGTGATATGAAGCTAAAAAACAATTACCATAAAGCAAATAAAGAAGAAATTCAGTACGAAAGTAATGTTAACTTACGATGCTTCATTCACTTCCATTGGATTCGACAAATCGCGCAAGTAACGTTTTTTAAGACGCTCAGTTTTTAACTGCCTTCTTTTTAAATTAAGAAAACTCAATAATAAAGCTCCAGGCATTTCAAATTTTTCCAATATCTTTCACAAATTTTTATTAAATATGACAAGAAAAACATGTTGGGAAGCAAAGAAAATGAGAAACAAATCAAAATCAACTGTTCGCTTGGTGATTTCGAAAACATAAAATAACGCCGAAAAATATAAAATCACGTGATTTTCAGAACACGTACAAATCACGGGCGTGATCTTAAAATCGTTAGTGGTTTAAAATCGTCGTGATATCAGAACAGGCCTGATAATTAACTTTAGCGGGGTAAAAAAAACACACTTACAGCCAATTCATGTAACTCAAACGAAAATGTATGCGAAAGAAAATCAGTCACTCACTTTCGTTCGTAATTGGATTCAGCTAAGGTTCTTTTGTTCTTTCGCACAGCTTTACGACTGTAACGTAAGCAATTTATAAGTTGTCATATTACATTGTGGCCAGATCAACAATTTCATAAATTCCCCAAAAATTCCCTTAAAAAAGTGGGATATTTTAAGGGATTTATCATAAAAAAATACAACTCTGTCTGAGAGTAATCAGCTGGATAGAAATGAGAAGGTAAATACAAACAAACAAAAAAGCAAATAATATTTTTTTTATTCGTGTTGTGTTTTTTGTGAACAAAATTATTATGGATATTTCTATTGGAATATATTTTGCGGTCCAAATTGATGACACTGTGGAAGTACCACGGAGGCATTTAAGAGACATGTCGAATGTTCTGAAAATGATCTGGGAAGATAATAATAATATACTATTATTTATTGACCACTTACTATAATTATATTATTATTTACTTACCATTTACTCTCCGATATTGTTTTTTTCTTTGTTTTTTTGCCACAACAATTACTTGTAGTTGTTTACGCGATAACAAACAGACAAGTGACTGTTTTGACATGTAGGTTCGCATAGATGACAGCGATAAGAGATAGATAAATCAAAAATCGTACTAAAAGGTTTACGTATTCATTCGCAATGATTTTCTTTCGCATTGTCGTTCTGATGAATGTTAGGTGAAACGAATATCAGCTGTTTGTCGTGTAGCATGCGAAAGAAACGTTCGCATAAGATACATGAATTGGCTGTTAGTATTATACAAATCTGTCAGTCATTATTTTTTTCTATTTCTTCACGTGTAGAAATAAATTTTGTAGAAATAAATTGGCCAGGCAAGGCGACACCCTATCGTGCGAATTCTTTAACATCTTAATGAATAAAACCATCAGCATCAAAAATCAAATGCTGATGATATAGATATCATTGGGCGCACAATTAGAGAAGTTACTGCGGTTTTTTCGAGAATTGAAAAGGAGTCAGCAAAAGTGGGTCTGACAGTAAATGAGGACGAATTTATACATATAACTCAGATCTGCCATAAACAAAAACAACAACGTCAGCCTTGAGATCAAGCGGAGAATTGTGTTTGCGAATAGATGTTATTTTGGGCTAAGCAAGCATTTTTGAGATAAAACGCTCGCTCGAGTAACAAAAGTCCAGCTGTAACAGACTCTCATACAAACTGTTTTGCTTTATGGCGCAGAATCCTGAGTCTTATCGCAAGCAGACGGAACATCTGTAGGAGTCTTCGAGAGAAAAATACTCCGAAAAATGTAAGGCCCTATAGTGCACAACGGCGAGTATCGGCGACGCCTGAACCATGAGCTGTATGAGCTTTATCCCGACATTGACATAGTTAAGTGGATCAAAATAACGCGATTGCGCTGGCTAGACCATGTCTGTAGAATGGATGAAGACGAACCAGCACGAAAGGTTTTCGAAACCGAACTCGAACGAAGACGAAAAATAGGAAGGACAAGACTCCGATGGGGGTATCAGGTTGACGAATCCCTGCGTACACTTGGTAATGCCAACTGGAGAGATAAGGCAAAAGATCGAACTGGTTGGCCAAATATGTCATCTTTGTTTTGTAAGGTCCCTGACTCCTCGGGGTTGTTCGTGACCGGATAAGTAAGTAAATAAGTAATTCTTTGACTTTGACTGTTTGGTAGAATTTGCGGTCTTCGTTCTGATCAGGGGATACCCAAGTAACCTTGTGGATATCCTTATGCTGGAATCTTGTACCACTAATAACCATGTTTTTTGCCGCGGCAAAGTCAGTCAGTCTCATACCGTTTTCGGAACTGTCAACATGTAGACTGAAATTGCCAATAGTTGGATGAAACACATTCTCCCTGCCTACTTTAGCATTAAAATCTCCTAGTACAATCTTAATGTCATGGCCAGGGCAGCGGTCATACGTTTCATCTGTCTCTTCTGTCGGGGAATGCACACAAAATAGGGAAATGTAAAAATATCACAGGATTGAACCTAGAGACTATATGTCGCAGTCTTTTGCCAACTACAAATCTGCAACCAAATTCATGTGTTTTCTCATGGCAACTGTAGTATATGTCGCAGTTTCTTTTTCGTGTGCAGCCATGTCCTGTCCATCGCATTTCCTGGATTGCGGTAATGCCAGCCTTATAACTTTCGAGGACATCTGCCAATTGAATATTTGCACCGGATCTATATAGAGTTCTCACATTCCAGGTGCATATCCGTAAATCGTGGTCCTTATAACGTTTGCGGGAGTCGTTAACAAATAGGTGTCGTTTATGTTTTATCTTTCGTTTTCGTATTTTCACTGCTATTATGAACGGTGGCGGGAGGCAACCTCAGTCCGCCGGGTTTTTGCATTTTACCTACTGTCAGGATATTTGATTGCAGCCGCTTATGGATCAGACGCTGACCAGGATGCAATATGTCGATCCTAGATTTTCTTCTATTGGTTTTTTGTCCGCCGTTGGCCCATATGTTTGGCTCCTCCGCCTTCTAAAGGACAAAATAATATGCCCGATAGCTTGATGAGCTTCAGTGACATCAGTCACCTACTAAGCCTGAGACACATCAGTGATCGCATAACCAAACTTAGGCTACTCATTTATTTTCGCCTGAATCATTAACTACATATGTGTAAGTGAAAATATGAATGTATGTGTCACACCGACATAAAGCATTCATGAATCCGGAAAAACAAATAATTTTGATATTTTGGCTTGATGAGCGATTCTGATGCACTCGTGAATCATCGTGTGGGAAAACTTCTCATTTTGTGTCGAAAAAAAAATTAAAAAGAATTTCCTTTGGAATTTATTGGTGTATATCGTGCGTTTACTGCTTGTGGGATATACAAAGCCGTGAATACATGAACAAAAATAAAAGAGACGAACAAATAGATAGCTTTGACAAATACATCGTACACAATGCAATAACCTTGCGGCTCGGAAGCTGAACGAAAATGAGTGATTATACGAAAATGAATCGTCGTGTGTAGCAAAGAATGGATCAACACATGGTAAAATTATCTATCGGGTAAAAGTCCAGCTGATTTGTGGTTTTTTATCTTTTCCGTGGGTAATCTGTCAAATTCGATTTTGCTTCTTTTTGTTTGTTAATAAAATGCAAAGAATTTCAATCAAAATGCAATTTAATAGCATAGACTTTGTATCAAGTAAGACAAGCTTATACAATTTTTCACATATTGTGTACATAGTGCTTTTCATTATTCAGCTAATTTTGACAGCTTCACGACGGAATTGCTAGTGCGACTACCTAATAGATAATTATACCATGGATCAACATATCAATGGTCTATGGACACTTTAAAAACATGTTTATACTGCATTCGAAATCTAGAGATATCTAGATTTCGGGGCATAAACATCTGATTTTCCATATACAAATCAGCTGAATGAAATCTAGACAATCGAGATTTCGGTTGCAGTATAAACGCGGTATAAGAGATGGCGTGCGTTTTTGTATATTTTACAAAGCGCAGGCACTTCAAGTGTCAACACTGAACATGCCGATCAAAAATATAAATGTCTGAAACAGTGCAACAGACTGAAATTTTCAGTAATGAAATGGAACAAAACACACGGAGAATGAAAAATGTATTTTTTGCGTCGGCGTTAAGTGGAGTTCAGATTATCAGACGGATTTGACGATCTGTCGAATCTGAAGAAAAATTGTCAATGTGAACACGTGTTGTCAGATAAATCTGATGGCCTTCAAAACAAGTTTGAAAACCAAACGATTTATTTGAGGTTATCGATAAAACAGAGACCGAGAGATATAATGGCAGAGAGAATAAGCGAAGAGAACAGCGGAAAACTATAAATTAAATAGCATTTATGGAATTTAATGTGAAATGAAAAAAATTACAGCAGACAGTTGTCCGAGGATTTCGGCCACGGACTGTCCCTGCAGGCTGTGTCAGAGACACGGCCATTAAGTTTAACGTAGAATACGCCATCCGATAAGACAGAAAACATATATAACAATAAATTCATTTGCTTATATTATTTATCATTTATTGTTATATATGTTTTCTGTCTTATCGGATGGCGTATTCTACGTTAAACTTAATGGCCGTGTCTCTGACACAGCCTGCAGGGACAGTCCGTGGCCGAAGGCCTCGGACAACTGTATGCTGTAATTTTTATATTTACCAACGGCATTTGATTCAAGTCCGTTTAAAAAAAAAAATATTGTGTTCAATTTTTTTAAACTTAATTTAATTTATGTATTTTAATTAATATTTTTATTGAAATAAGTTCTGCGAATGTTGAGAGGGCCGCCCTAATATTAAAAAAGGTTTACCTTATCGAGTCTTCGCATTAGCATTCGAGCGTTGTGTGAAAGCTTTACGCTTTACAATTCAAAATTAATGTTACAACAGCTTTATTGAAGCTTTCGCAAAAAAGCTTTATTACGTTAGCTTACTGTTTGTTTCACTTTTTACTAGATACATGTTGCCAAGCAACATTAGCTTGCTGTTCGTTTCACTTTTTACTAGATACATGTTCCTAAGCAATGTTGAGCAACCAAAAACACTCAACCAAACACCACACATATATTTGAGTGTATGTGTTTAAACAATTTTCATTTGAGAAATTAAAATACTAGAAATATATCAACCAATATGAAATGTATATCAAACGAAAGATAACATCTTCATTTACCTACAAAAAAAATTCATCTAGCCGTTTCCTCAAATTCAATGAAATAAAGATTACAACAATAAAAACCTGATATGACTCCTCATACCGTAAGGTAAGACGTTGTCTACGTCAAAAATAAAAGTTTAAAATCAGTTTTTTCAATTCGTCTACCACTCATTCTCTTTGAAGTTATATCCTGTATCAAATTTGCAGCTAGGAGGTCGATCAGCTGTGTTATCGAAACCCCCTGGTCGGACCCATGGGATATACATAGTCAAAAAACGACTCCACCTACTCAAATGAAAGGTACTCAAATGAAAGGTATTCTTCTGACGAACTCAATAGTGTTTTTGTGGTGCGATATCTGTGTATCCAGATAACCAGATAAGTTTTTACCATACTATAGGGGTCTTGAGAATCGGAAAGTACAAATTAAAGGGAATAATGAACCCATTTCATTGGTTGCAGTGTGTAGAATTTAAAATCAATTAGTTTTAAAATGCATGAACCACGAACAATCTTTATCACGCACAAAGCTTTATTACAAAAAACTATTCCGAAACCGGTGCTGGACCAGCCCAGAGAAGAAAATTCCTAAGACTGGCCAAAGGGCGTCGACGCTGTAAGCATTTATGGCAATTAAGCATTAATACATCGCCAATTTATTTATAAAAATTACATTTTTAATGTAAAGAAAAACATCGAAAATAAAGCAAATGCAAATACATATATTTACAGTACAATGCCGTCAACGGCACGGGCTAAAATCATTAACGTATGCTCAGAGATTTTTAAAACTAAGAAATTTAACATTTCCATATGAAAATGTGTCTAGATCACCATTCTATAAAGATGTTGCTACCGCACACGCATCATCGCCAAAAGAAAGATCCATGAACGCAAAAATTGTCGGCTGGCCAAACACAGATCCCATTAAGTTTTTAGCCAGGGGTTTCGAAGAAACAGCTGATTGACCTAGTTGCAAATTTGATACAGGATAGGATGTGAAGGATAATGGAAAACTGACTTCAAACTTGACTGTATTGCCACTTATTACTTTTAAAATAACTTTATATGCAATAATTGTGGCCGTTGGTGGTGCAATGGTAGTGTTTGCGGCTCTTGTGCATGAGAACGTGGGTTCGATCCCTGCTCTGACCACCTTAAATTCCTTTCGACGGCAGTCACCTCGCTTAGTGATGGCGACACTATCGAGTACTTAGCCATGAAAAAAGATTCTCAAAATACCGTTCGGAACCGGAGAAAAATTGTAGGCCCCAGTCAATGAGTGTAAAACTAGAACGCGCACAGCTCCCTGGTTTGTGAGAGGCTCTCCCCAATCTCTTCATGGGATGTAACGGGAAACCATTTATTTATAAGCAATAAATTTGTTTCGATTTGAAGAACACAATAATTTTCTTTAATTTGTATTTGTATTACGTCCAAATTCTGGTATAAAAAACCTGTATCAAAACTGTCCCAGTGACTCGACGAGATTTTGGTGGAAATGAATCACAGATGTATACTCCATATATGTATCTTACTCTATGTTTATAGCAGCCTTGGAATGAATTGGTCTATCTATAGGCTGTCAGATGGGCGAAAAATCACTACTACATTTATAAATTAAAGCAAGACTGTCCAAACCTAAAAAACTGAAATTAATCTTTTTTTTAATATTTATTAATCATATCTTACTTTTCTTTACTTCGCGGATGTATTTTTGCGAGGCCCTTAAACATTTAACTCTTTTACTGTTGTTTCCCTGGTTGAGGAATGCTAGTTTTATTTGTATCTTGAATGGGAACACCTCGGGCAAGATTTGTATTTTGTTCCATTTCATTACTCATCATTTGAGTCTGTATCGATGTTTTAGACTTTTCTGTGCTTACACATTAATCACTTTAACATACCTTTAATATTTTATACAATTAAATTGTCATATTTTTCAAATTCCATCAATTTTATTGTTTAGATATTTGCTTTTATTTTCAGTCCCCGCCCAAACACTGGGAAACTTGGCGCGTTCAGTTTTGACACTTGAAGTGACGAAATAAGCACGGCTGCGCTTTATAAAATACACAACAGCGCATGCAATTACTTAACTAAACGTATGTAGGTGCAGCGGCGACATAAAAATCGATATTCTGGGATCTGTTGCGTGTTGCGTGATAATTTCGTTAATTTAAAAAAGAGTTGAAAGTGGCAGACGGCGTAAACAACAACTGTTTATTTTTCCTCGATCGTAGTGTAAACTGAAAAATTATTAATGTTTCATTCATTTTCAAAATTTACCTCGGTGAAAAATTAACCTAATAACTAAAAAAAACCTAGTGTAATATTACCCACATTCATGGTCTAAATATAGAGTTTTGGCCCATCGAAATGTATTCTTTGTTAAAAACACTTGCAGAATCCATTTCGTTATGAAATTGTGAATTTATTTATTTATTTATTCACACTTGTAATTTTAAGCCTTCCACATCTTTTTTAAGAAATTTAATAAAAATTACTCTTGGCAAAACTCCGTTTTTGTTGCTCTTTTCACAAATTAATGGTTACATACATACACAGAGGCACAGTAGCACGGTAAAATTATCTATCGGGTAAACGCGTCAGCCCAGCTGTTTTGTGGTTTTTTCATCTTTTCCATCGGTAAGCTGTCAAATTCGATTCTGTTTCTCTTTGTTTGTTAATAAAATTCAAAGAATTTCAACCAAAATGCAATTTAATAGCATAGACTTTGTATCAAGTAAGACAATCTTATAAAATTTTTCACATTTGGTGTACATAGTGGTTTTCATTATTCAGCTAATTTTGACAGCTTAACGACAGAATTGCTAATGCGACTACCTAATAGATAATTCTACCATGCACAGTAGGAATTCAAATTCTTAGAGGTTTATATTCGTCTCACTCTAACACACGGTGTCTAGCCAGAATGCCGCTGTGTCGTCACAGTTCTTGACATTCAAATAAGAAACGGAATTTGTCAACAGTCATATGCAAATTCAACATTATTGCTGGTAGTGTGTTTTCTTGTCCTTTTTTGTCCACCTTTTCTTGGGTTCATACAAAAAAAAATCACCAAACCAAAACTAGGCAATATTACCGATTGTAATTTTTTCTGTGTATGTAGAAACAGGGACCGAAATAACTATTTTTGATTGCATTTTCAACTAAAAAAAATCATTGTGAAAGAAATTTGCTGAATTCGACCTGATCAAATCTACGTATATTTTTGTTTCATCTGCAATAACGGTAATGCCAACAAATGAAAAAGACTTTTATTAAAAGCCACAATAAATTAAAGTCTATGTGATTTTTATATTTTATCATAAAATTATATGTAAGTCTGTTTGTTTTTTTTCCACCGAATTTAATTTAAAAAAGCTTTTAAATGATTTTTATTTATGATTTTTATTTGGAAAAGTCCTCAATAACTGTTATTGAAAACAAAAATCACAAATAGTTGTTATTTCTGAATGATATAATAAAAAATCCAGTACCAGACTGTCATTCAACCTGTCTTCCTTTGTGGCGCAGAATCCTGGGTCCTATCGCAAGCAGACGAAACATCTGTAGGAGTCTTCGAGAGAAAAATACTCCGAAAAATGTATGGCCCTATAGTGCGCAACGGCGAGTATCGGCGACGTATGAATCATGAGCTGTATGAGCTTTATCCTGACATTGACATCGTTAAGCGGATCAAGATAACGCGATTGCGCTGGCTAGGCCATGTCAGTAGAATGGATGAAGACGAACCAGCACGAAGGGTTTTCGAAACCGAACTCGAAGGAAGACGAAAAATAGGAAGACCAAGACTCCGCTGGAGGGATCAGGTTGACGAATCCCTGCGTACACTTGGTATTGCCAACTGGAGAAATAAAGCAAAAGATCGAACTGGTTGGCGAAATATGTTATATTCGTTTTGTAAGGTCCCTGACCCCCCAGGGTTGTCCGAGACCGGATAAGTAAGTAAGTATAATAAAAATCAGAAATAATTGTTAATTTTGGGAGAGATATTATAAAACTCAAAAATAATTATTATTTATGTAGTGATATAATAAAAATCAAAAATAATGCTTAAAAACTGATTTCATAAAAAAATATAAAATCATAACTATTACTGTTCCTGTATGAAAACCCCTATTGTAAAGAACATAAATTATTTTGAATACATTTAAACACGATCAACATTTGGACTCAGATGTCTAAATATAGTACATATGTATTTGTGTTCGACTTGCCAACGGCTGATGCGGTCTCAGTTTCCAATGTCTTTGGTTCCCATTATGTATTTACGGAAATTAAGAACAATTGTAAACATTCTAAAGCGTAATTCTTTTTCATTTATTTATTATATTAAAAACAAACCCCGAAAAAATATTTTGAAATGAAAAACAATCTCTCTATTTAAAGTAGTGTGGCCCTGAAAAGGGCCTTTTTTTATTTAAGTTAAACTTGGAGTGAGCATTTATCTAGAGCTGGTGTATTTAGTGACTGCCTTGGTGCCTTCACTGACAGCGTGCTTAGCCAATTCACCGGGCAACAAAAGACGAACTGATGTTTGAATTTCGCGGCCGGCGATGGTCGAGCGCTTGTTGTAGTGAGCTAGACGAGAAGCCTCAGTGGCAATGCGTTCGAAGATGTCATTAACAAAGCTGTTCATGATACTCATGGCCTTTGAAGAAATGCCAGTATCGGGATGTACTTGCTTCAATACTTTGTAGATGTATATTCCGTAGCTTTCCTTCCTTCTGCGTCGTCTTTGCTTGGCACTATTTATGAGACTCTTCGGGGCTTTGCCGACCTTCGTAGTTGATTTATCACTAGTTTTAGGAGGCATTATCACTTGTTGATTATTCACACAAACACTGAAACACTTTCACAAACTTTAAAACTGAACCCAGGTCGTCTTCTTATGTATATTTTTGTGGACATGAGTTTCAATAGAAGAGCGACGTATGTATATGTATGCTTCGCATGCAAAGCAACGATAAAGATCGGATAAACGGTAGAAGACAAAGTATAAATACACGTGGTAGTGAATTGAATTAGTATAATTTGTGTTATTTTGCGTAGAAAAGTGTTAAATATTAAAAGTGAAAATGTCTGGTCGTGGTAAAGGTGGCAAAACTAAGGTTAAGCAAAAGACTCGATCTAGTCGCGCTGGTTTACAATTTCCTGTCGGTCGTATTCATCGTTTGCTACGCAAAGGCAAATATGCTGAGCGCCTTGGATCCGGCGCTTCTGTGTACTTAGCTGCCGTTATGGAATATTTGGCCGCGGAAATTCTTGAATTGGCTGGCAATGCTGCGCGAGATAACAAGAAGTCCAGAATTATTCCCCGTCATTTGCAGTTGGCCATCCGTAATGATGAGGAATTAAACAAACTGCTGTCTGGCGTAACCATTGCTCAGGGTGGTGTATTGCCAAATATTCAAACTGTCCTTTTGCCGAAGAAGACCGAAAAGAGTTCATAGTTTATTGTAAGCAAGGCTCCAAACACGTGTGGTATTATATTTAAAACTGTGTCAAAGTATTGAATATGTCGTAATTATTATTTTTTGTAAAAAAAATTGTGATATGAATTTATTTAAATAATACTCTAAAAAGTGTGAAGGAAAATATTTCCAAAATATCTAATAATGTTTAAAAATCGGTAACAAAATACACCATAGTTTAGAAATCACTTTAATTTTTGTTTGGGTGTTTTAAGGGGGTTTATCTTAAGCAAAGCCTACACTTGCAGATCTACATGACCGACAAAAAGTCCGTCTGAATTTTCCAATTGCCCTTACACTACGAAGAAGCCGGATCAACATTAATTTATCTCTTGTAGTCAATGTGGAAGGTTATTAAATTTTTTGTTGGAAAAATATTTCTTTTGGACCCTTTTATGTTGAAATGTCATTTCGAAATGATAAATGCTGGTTCAACCACCATACACACTAATGGATCAGTCCGACCGGCATTTGGAAAATCAAAGTCGCTTTGATTTTGTCCTACTTGTTAAATAGGTAAGGTAAATAAGTCCGAACAGACTTTTTGTCGGGCATGCAGATTTGTCAATGTATGGTCCGTTTTATACTAGCTTTGTTTCTTTACTTTTTGGGTAAAGTTCGGGTAAAAGAGAGTAAAAGCAAAATTCTCTCTCAAATACTCAATATTACTCAAAAACCACTTTTCTAGCCCGAAAACAAATGTCAAAACACAAAACATATACTTGACAACAAATCTTGCATATCATGTTCATTTTCACTGTTCATTTGCACACTTTCCATCTTCTTTAAGTAGGCACTCTCAAAGCAATCACTTTTCAAGTTAATAAAATTGTAAATTCAATAATTTTTTTTCACTTGTGTTATTTTTTCACAAATAATACATATGTTTTTATGTTGACGTTTCGAACAGCTGATTGTTTGACACTTTGCCCAAACTTACCCGAAGAAAAAGTTTGGGTAAGTTCGGTAAAAAGAGAAACGCATTTTGACGTTATGAGAAACAAACAAAAATCGCTCTCATTTCCCCAATTTGTGAGTAAAGAAACGCGTTTGGGTAAGTTTGCGTTCCCGCGGGATCCCGCGGTAAAGTAAAGAAACAAACCTACTATGTACTTATGTCTATAGACCGTGACAGCATGTGGAGGTATGATTACCGTGCGCGAGTCGTTTCTTTCGGCGACGGTCAACTCGGACAGTGAGCAGAGTTCAGTTCAGTTTTTATGAAATTTTCGTTGCCATAAGAAGTACGTGTATAAAAAATAACAAAAATTTCATAAATCGAAAATTTCGCTCACTTTTCAAGTTATTTCGGACGGAAATAATTGCTTGGGACCGGAATTTTGGCATTTCGATAATTTTAACAACCAAAAGCAACACCATATGCGTTAAAAATAAAATGAAGTGCGTAGAGGAATTATAAAATAAATATTTGCAAGGTAAATTAAAGATGGGCGGTAACTGTCCGCAAGAAAATTTTCCTTTTGACAATGACAAAAATTCTTACGAAATTTCGCAAGAACTGTACCTCGTTTCTGTAGTTCTCGAATCGAAAAAGTTTTCACATTAAGCATGAAACAAAAAATTCCATCGTTTCTCGATTTGTGAGTAAAAAGTGTTTCTGTATATCAATTCGAAAAGAGGCAACATTGATGAAGTTTTGATTGGAATATTCCAAGAAAGCTGTCAAGTAAGAAAAAAAATATAAACAAACAAAATAAACTAGCGCGAAAAAGAATAACAAAAAGAAGTATAGACATGTATTCAACTGCATTTTATTTTTGCTTTCTTGGTTTTTCTGTAATATTTTGGAAAAATTAATTGAAATACATAACGGAAATGATATAGTTCTTCTCTTCTCCACTTAAAAAATAAGTTTTAATTTCTTAAAAAACCTTTTTGTAGAAGCAATATCAAAATCTCGCACCGTTTTAATTTGTGAGTATTTTTGACGTTTCACATTTTAATTTTTTCGACTCACTACTTTTTAGAAACAGATTTTCTCGCATTTTTCCAATAAGAATGAAAAAAGCAGTACGTCACAGAAAGTTTTCGCAAAACAAACGTAGAAACAATCACATGTGAGAAGCGATTTTTTGTACTGATTCCTAGCGTTTTTGTTTCAATTCAAATGTTTCATGTGAAAACTTTTTCGATTCCGGAACTACAGAAACGAGGTACTGAATACGAGTCTTAAACCGAAAATTCCGCTCACTTTTCATTTGCTTGGTACTCAGCTCTGCGAAAATTTCGTAGGCAAAATCAATACATGGTTGTTACGCCAAAGATATTTCGTACGAAAACAATTGTTTGATAATTATTGTAATATCCAGATAGATATACCCCTAGTACATCTTTCGTTTTTCGAACATTCTTTTTTTGTAAGAGTCTATCGTATTTGGAACAATTTACTGAATTCACATAAACTGTTTTCATATTCCTATTCTACATATATGAAGAACATTTTAAATTACTTTAATGGTATCTTGTTTGGTATCTATTCAAATAACGAACTTTTGGGTCTAATGCTATAGGAACCTATTTTATTATTTTTTCTTTTCTTTTATTAAATCTTTTTCAATATTCCTATGACTAGGGAGCCATTTACATTAGCATTTACATAAATAGTTTTTTTATATAATTAGATTTTTTTCTTTTGCTTTATGTACATAGGAATTTTTACATTTCCATAATTTTAACAACCAAAAGCAACACCATATGCGTTAAAAATAAAATAGAGTGCGTAGAGGAATTATAAATTAAATATTTGCAAGGTAAATCAAAAATAGGTGGTAACTCTGCGCAACAAAATTTTCATTTTGGAGATAAATGACAAAATTTCGCAAGAACTGAATACGGGGCTTTATCGCTGTGGCGAATGATAACGAACGTTTATAGGGCGTTTACATGCACTCGATCTTCCAGATTGACTCGATTATCGACAAATCACATTATTATCATGTGATTTCTCATACATTTTTTGTACCCAAGATCGAGTACATTTACCTCGATAATGTTATTATCATGTCATAAATCATTTCAACTGCAGAGTTGAGTATGCACTTACAGTATGAGACTGTGTGAACATGAAAGGGAAATGTAAAGGAAACGTACTTCACTGAACATGTGAAATCAATAATGAGGTGACGATATGTCATTTCTTGCAAATTCTTACAGCCAAACAATTTTCCAGCAAAAACATGGTAGAATTATCGGAACAGACCTAGTATAGATCGGCACGTCCAATTTTTTTGCTTTTTTTTTTGGTTGTAGGGATCGCTATTTTAAGTAAAAAAAGTAAAATAAAAAAATCGGGGGGAACCCCTATTTTGGGAGTTACGGGCCAAGTAGCCCTGGCAGGGACCTATGTTGCTCGTACCGTGTGGTAGAACTTTTGGAAAATCGTTAAATTTATATTGCAATTAGTCGCCCGGCCGTCCGGCCGGGCTCAGGCAGGAGGGTTAAAATTCCCTCTGTACCTGAAGTCGATGTGTGGCAAAATCCGAAAAATCACTCGATTGCTTGAAAAAAAAATATTTTCTGGATATTTTTAAAAATCCGATACGTGGATAACTAAGCCGTTATCGAAAAAATGTATTTATTTATTTTTGTTTATTTCGACTCGTTTTACACAAAAAAGTTGTGAAATCGGTCCCATAACACGGCACCACACTCGTAGTATCATCCTGTATGTCCGAACTTTGGGTGCCCACAACTCCGAAAATAGGCGTTGCCCCCGATTTTTTTATTTAATTTTTTTTACTTAAAATTAAAAGTTCTATCCAATGGTAATAGTTTGGAGCCGAAGCGAGTTGCCGACCTATTCTAGGTTTAAGCCGAATTATCTATTACTTTGCGTTTATACATTAAAGTAAATGCCTGACAGTTGCAATATACTTAGGCATTTCACAAGGTCTCGTACTTGTCGTAGCTTCTCACAACAGTTGTCGAATTTTGTTGTTGGCTTCCATATATAAAACTAACTTACGACAAGTACAACATCGAAGGTATGTTTACTGATTGTCGTACTTTACTAGTGCTGTTCTTCTTGTACCGCGTTTGTTATTACCGAATACATTTGATAAGTAACATCACTACGATAAGAACTGTTGTTATTTATTACTTATTTTGTGATATTATTATTGTGATATTATTATGTTACGTTATTGATGTTATAATTTTATCCTTTTCGTTTAGTTTCGTCATTTTAGTTTCAAAAAATATTTTTCTTCAATCAGTGGCTTATGCAATCAGCTGGATACATACGACATACAACAAAAAATGCAATAATGGTTGTTCACAACTATCGTACTTAGGCCGACAATCCAGTACAACATTTCGACATTAAGAGAGCTTGTGAAAACCCTAACACTTTTTCAGTAACACACTCACATTTTTTTACTTTCCACTTAACTTGCAACGATATTTTCAGAAAAGTACTGTTATGACATTTTAAGAAAGTAAAATGACAAAGAGGTAAACACTGTTGCCAACTAAAAAAGCTTATACGAATTTCTAGGATTGTGGTAAAATAATAATTGTAAATTTAAATTATGTTGTATACTTTATATATGCAAAAAATGACTACTACTTTAATTTTCTTGAGTAAAAACAGCTTTGTATACGACAATTTCAAGTCAATTTCAACGAAATTGTCGTAAATATTTCAATTTCGTAGTTGTCAAAATAATACATGTATGCGAAATTGAAACTTTCACTTTTCTATGTAAACGATCAAGAAATTTGCAAGAAGTCGCCTATTTCATTGAAATTTTTTTTTATTATATGTATACAGAAATTTCAAGAAAGTACTTTCAGGTGTAAATGTAGAGTAAGGTAGTTTCATTAGAAATTCCGTGGTTAAAGCCCCGTATTCAGTTCTTACGAAATTTTGTCATTTATCTCTAAATGGATAATTTTGCTGCGGAAAGTTCCCACCTATCTTTGATCTATCCTGCAAATATTTAGGTCGTCCTCTTTTCCTGCTTCCATCGGGTACGTTATCAAAAACCTTTCGCGCTGGCTCATCTTCATCCATTCTGATAAAATGGCCTAGCCAACTCAATTGGACCACTTTGATTCGTCTAGCTATGTCCACGTCAGAATAGAGATTATATAGCTCTGCGTTCAAGCGACGTCGGTACTCGCCGTTTTCCCTAACAGGACCATATATTTTACTGAGAATTTTTCTCTCGAAAACTCCCAGGTGCTTTTCATCCGATTGCGAGCCATATGTCAAGACATGTATAATGAGAGTCTGATATAGCTGGACTTTTGTCCGTCGAGAGAGGGCTTTGTTCCTAAACTGCTTGCTGAGCCCAAAATATCATCTATTTGCAAGCACAATTCTCCTATCTATCTCCAGGCTGACGTTGTTGTGCATGTACACGGCGGATCCAAGGTAGACAAATTCATCTACCACTTCAAAACTAAATCGGTTGTCAACGTTCAAGTGTGGACCAAGTCGAGAGGTTTCTCTAGTCGTTGACACCATAAATTTTTTCTTGCCCTCATTAACAGCAAGGCCCACCTTCGCTGATTCCTTTTCGATTCTTGAAAAAATGCGGCATTACTTTGGTTGCTAAAACTATCAAAATGTCAAAATTCCGGTCACATTGTTTTCGTACGAAATAACTTGGCGTAACAACCCCGTAATTAATTTTGCCAACGAAATTTTCGCAAAGAGCTGAGTACCAATCAAATGAAAAGTGAGCGAAATTTCTGCTTCATGAAATTTTCGTTATTTTTTTATGCACATACTTCTTATGGCAACGAAAATTTCATAAAAAGTAAATACCGGGCTTAAGCTGGCCAAATTAGCTGAATAATGAAAAACACTATGTACACAAAATGTCAAAAATTTAATAAGATTATCTTACTGCGTACGAAGTCTTTGCTATAAATTGCATTTTCATTGAAATTCTTTACATTTTATCAACAAACAACAAGGATAATTTGACAGCTTATCCACGGAAAAGATGAAATTCCAAAGAGGAATTTATAATAGAGTAATTTATTTTCTCAATATTTTTAACGTTATAGGCAGCGGGTTCTATGCCACGGCTGTTCAAACCAAGGGGTATCGTTGAGACAGTTGATCAGGTTAGTTCTTGGAGAACTAATAGAGGCGACGCTTTCAAAGAAGGTAATAGGTGACTGTCGCGTGTCAAGCCAAAAGTACTAAACACATATTGAATGAGAAAAAATCAAAATGTAATGAAGTGTTAGAGTAAAATAATTTGTGTAGATCCCAATTAACATGCAAATTGTTACAATTAAAAAGATTTCTCTCATTCCACTATGACTCTAACCTGCATTAAAACCAGCCGTAGGTGGCTGAAAATAATTGGAGGACCGGTTTTCGAATACTTTAGTTAGCGTCATATCATCTGTCTCGACTGTCACTGCCGCCTCTAATTCTGGACCCGCCTCATCAACTGCTTTGGCCTCTACTCTAGCTTCATCGTTGTTGTCCACTAATCCGGTTCAGCTAGTGGTAGTAAGCCGAACTGTAAAAAAATCAATTTTCGTTTCTAGGCTTGCAACCGATACTTCTGAACAAAACATTTTGGATTACATTGTATCTAGAATCAACATGGGAGTTGATCTTGATAAAGTTCACTGCCGAAAGTTTAAATTTAATGGGGCACGGGAAGTGTCTTCATTCAAAATTACGCCTCCTGAAGTGCTGTTTCAACAATTGTTATCAAGTGACTTTTGGCCTCCTGGGGTAATAATTCACGAGTTCGTGGTGAGGCCGAGGAGACAAGATCATCAATTAGCTTCTCCAGTTTCTTCACATTCAAAAAACTACTAATTTCCAGCCAACAGATTCAAGGTGATCAAACATTTTCATTGTATTACCAAAATGTTGGCGGTTTAAGAACTAAATTGGAAGATTTTTATGTGAAGTCGTCTGCTCTTGATTACGATATTGTTGTTATTTGTGAAACTTGGCTCAATGAGCACCATAACACGTCTGAAGTGGTTGATTGTAATTTTTATAATGTTGTTCGTAAAGATCGATGTAAAGTAAAAACCGGGTGTATACGTGGAGGGGGTGTGTTGATTGCTGTTAGAACCCGTTTCACTGTAAAAATTTTACCTCTTAAATATGAAATGCCTAATACTGACATTGATCAGATTATTGTTGTTGTGACTTTTGCGGGTAACTTTGAAATAATTTTATTTGTAAGCTATATTCCTCCAAATAGCCCGTTCGAAATATATGAAACCCATTTTAAGAATTGTAACTTTCACTTAAATAACTTAAAACCTTACCAATACCCAATTTATGTTGGGGATTTTAATCTTGGTCATTTATCTTGGAATAATTGTAATAACCTTGTTCCTTTTCATGTTAACTCGAACATTGATTCTTTGTTTTTTGATTTTTTATGTATACATAATTTAATTCAAATCAATAATATTTATAATGAAAATTCTCGCTTGCTTGATCTTGTATTGGTTGATAAAGAACTAGTCTCGGAAGTTTCGTCACCAGTCGTTCCAATTTTTGGCAATTCTGTTCATCACTCTCCAGTTATTGTTGATTTTTCCATGTGTTCTTATCAGCCGGTTTTACCTGATTTTGAACAAAATTATGATTTCAAAAACGCTGATTTTGCTTCGTTAATTTCTTATTTCAATCATATTGATTGGACCTCTTTATCTCATGAGTCTAATCTAATTAATATGTATTCATTGTTCTTAAAAATTCTTTATGAAGGCTTCAGTTTATTCGTTCCGAAAAAAATAATTAGGTCTAATCGTAATCCACCTTGGTATAACAAGCGATTAACTAACTTGAAAAATAAAAAAAATAAAGCTTATAAACGTTTTCGTGAGGATAAGAGTAACTTGGATTTAAAAAATATTTATAGCCATTGCCAAAATAATTTTAATACCCTAAATTCATTTCTTTATAAGTCTTATATATTAATGACCGAACTTTCATTAAAACAAAATAGTAAAGTATTCTGGACCTTTGTTAACTCTAAAAGAAAATCGAATGGTTTACCTTCTTATATGTTTTACTGTGGAAATGGGTCCTCTGAACCAACTGAAATTTGTAATCTTTTTGCTGACTTTTTTAAGTCCGTTTATTCCAGTGATTGTAATTTGAATAATTTCCATACAGATTTGGAACCATTGTTCGATATATCTAACATTGAATTAAATTGCTCTGATGTGGAAATTGCCCTTTCTGAACTTGACATTAAGACGTCTTTGGATAATGATGGGATCTGTAATCTTTTATTGAAAAGCTGTTCTAATTCTTTGAGTTATCCCCTTTTTTTAATTTTTCAAACCTCATTATCAACTGGCAAATTTCTTGATTGTTGGAAAATCGCCCATGTGGTTCCCATACATAAATCGGGGTGTAAACAAGATATTAGTAATTATAGGCCTATCTCGAAAATTCAGTGTATACCTAAACTGCTTGAAAAAATTGTTACTATAAAAATTAAACCTATACTTAATAATATTTTTTGTGATAATCAACATGGCTTTCGTATTGGCAGGTCCACTACCACTAATCTTTCCCTTTTTTGTAATTATGTTTATCACAACTTTGACAGAAAATTGCAAACTGACGTTATTTATACTGATTTTGCTAAAGCGTTTGATAAAGTCAACCTCACTGCTCTCTGCATTAAACTTGAGATGTTAGGTTTCTCATCAAATTTTTTGCAATGGATTACATCCTACTTGTCCAATCGTTTCCAAATAGTTAAAATTAATTCTAACTGTTCTTACCAATTTCATGTAACGTCGGGAGTGCCACAAGGCAGCCATTTAGGGCCTCTTCTTTTTTTGCTATTTATAAACGACCTGCCCAAAACTATTCGTTTCTCGCAATCTTTACTTTTTGCGGATGATCTCAAATTATTTCGATCCATTTCAAGTTTAAGTGACTGTTACCTTTTACAGCAAGATATTGATGCATTAGCTGATTGGTGTGATGCTAATTATCTTGTTTTGAATATAAAAAAATGCCAAATCTTTTCGCTTTACAGAACTTATAGTAATATCAGTTTTAATTATAAAATTAGGTCAGTCAATCTGGTACGAGTATCCTTGATCAAGGACCTTGGAATTTTTCTTGATCGAAAATTAAATTTTACTGATCATATTGATTTTATTATTTCCAAAGCTTATTCAATGTTAGGCTTTCTTAAACGTAACACAGCTGAATTTTCTGATCCTTTTACATTAAAGGCTCTCTATAATGCCCTAGTTCGTCCTCATTTGGAGTATTGTTGCATTATCTGGAATCCTATTTTCAGCTCTCATTCTATTAGAATTGAAAGAGTTCAGAAAAATTTTACCAGATACGTATTTTTTAAATTAAATTGGCAAATTGTTAAACCAAGTTACACTACTCGCTGTGCCCTTTTCGATTTGAGTTCTTTAGAGTGTCGGCGTAAAGTTTATTCTGTTAACTTCATACGTGATTTGATACATGGACATATTAATTGCACTGCTTTGTTGGAGCGTATCAATTTTTACGCACCTATAAGATCATTACGGGAGAATTTTCATTTTCGGAATTTTCTGAATAGCTCAAAATATGCTCAAAAAGAACCTCTAGCTCATTGCTCTGATATATGTAATTCTGTCCTTATTGATTGTGATATTTTTAATAACATTTCTAGAATTAGTTTTAAGCAACAATTATTTAAGGCTTTAAATCATAATTAACAATGTTTTTATTATTTTAATATATTTTTTGATTATTATTATAATTCTGTGTAGTCTAAAAGAGGTTTTACCTCTATTGATGAAGAATGAATAAATAAATAAATAAATAAATAAATAAATATTAAACAGTAAGAACTTTACCAAATAACGCCACAGTTTCAGGATAGTTGACAGCACTGCTATCAAATCATTGCTGGTTGCCACACTTTGCTGTTTTGTTCATTTTGCCTCTTGTGGCTTATTCGCACAGGGCTGTCAAAATTTTTCTTGTAGTTTTTATTTTTGTTTTTCCATTATATTATTGTTAATGTTGTTGTTGCGGTACCAACAAACCATTAAACCGTGGAGGAGAGTGAGTAATATACTACACACAGTACCACATC
Organism: Phaonia tiefii; assembly: GCA_963931995.1. NCBI lineage: Eukaryota > Metazoa > Arthropoda > Insecta > Diptera > Muscidae > Phaonia > Phaonia tiefii. The sequence continues at coordinate 68,402,031 of OZ008367.1, forward strand.
CACATAGTACATATACATTTTTATGCCAAAAAAGCACAAAACTTTTCGAACGCCAGCCTCCCCAACAAGTGAAATTGCATTAGATATTTTAGTTAGAATTAATAGAAGTATTTGTTAAAAATAGAAAATGTCTCATCAAACGGGTATTAAAGGTAAGTAAACGAAGGACAAGACCACACGGCGGCTTACATTTTGATAATCATTGCATGTGTTTTTTTTTTGGCAGCCAATGAAAAATTATTGAAAGTCTTTGGAAAAGCTAAAAATGGAAAATTGCGTGTCGTCAAAGTATCTATAGAGAATGGTAAGTTGTATATAGACTGACTGTACAACACAAAGAAGAATTATCGTGTTTGCGTCTTGTTTGGTTTCTTGCAGAGGAATTATCTTGTACGGCTACTGCGGAAATGAAAAAAGATTGGGAGAAAGACTATGACAAACTTGTTGCTCCGTTGATAGAAGACAATGTTCCCTGCTACATTATTTATCGCTTGGATAGCAAAACGCCCTTGGGACCTGCCTGGCTCTTGCTGAGTTGGGTACCTGATGAAGCCACTATACGACAGAAAATGGTTTATGCTTCCACTAAAGCTACGCTCAAACAGGAATTTGGTTCTGCTCATATCACTGAAGAGATTCATGCCACCACAAAAGGTGAGACGTCTTTGGAGGGCTATCAGAGACATAAAAAAGCGTTTTCCGCTCCAGCTCCTTTAACCACGCGAGAAGAAGAATTGGCGGAACTGCGTAAAACCGAAGTGAATACAACAATCAATACTGACACCAGACATCAAACTTTGGGTGGCATTTCGTGTCCTATGTCCGAAGCTACAAAACGAGCCATTATGGATATGTTACGTGGCTCCTACGATTACTTGCAATTTCGCATAGATTTGGATGCTGAGCTTATTCATGTATCTAATGCTGCTATTGTGTCACTAATAGATCTTCCAAAACAAGTACCAGATGATCATGCACGTTATCATTTGTACATGTTTAAACACACCTACGAAGGTGATTATTTAGAATCATACGTCTTCGTATACTCAATGCCAGGTTACGCCTGTTCAGTGAAAGAAAGAATGATGTACTCCAGTTGTAAGGCCCCATTTTTGGATACACTGCAAGCAATGGGAATAGATGTAGCAAAAAAGGTAATAATACTAAGATAAAAGTCAGAGGCAAAATACTATTTTGAAGATTATAATTTTTGTTTCGTTACTGCATTACTTTAGAACGAAGGGGAATCAATATTTCCGATTCCAAAGATTTAGTGCTTTATAACTTTTAGACACACCTGGTTTAGTGACGACGATACTATCGAGTAATTCGTCATGAAAGAGATTTGTTGTAAATTTTTCTGTTCTGATCAGTGAGCCTATAAATTAGAAATCGTACTACTCACTGGTTGTGAGAAGCTATCCTCCCTATCCCATCATGGGATATAATAGGATACTAACTTTTTTTACATTCACGCAGTTTTTGATATCACGTATGGAGCTAACTAATTAATTTTTTATAAATCCCAACACACAATTTAAAGTTTGGCAAAAATTGTTCGATGGGTTCTTAATCTGCTCGAGAAATGATTTTAAATACGGTTGGAATGTGAAATAGAGCTAGAGGTAATTAATTCACTTTTCATATTTTTTAGAAATGTATTTTGTTCTGCATTATTTTAAATAAATATCTAGTGGTTGCTTTGAATGGACTTCAATATTTTGTACCTTTTCGTCATTTTGAAAATATAAAGCATTTATTGAAAAAATATAACGTTGCACCTTGCATAAGATAAGTAAAAGGATAATAGGGTTAAAGAAACTCGTTTTCCCAGTCTTAAATTCAATATTTTTTATTAAAAATAAATCCTTTGAGTTTGCTAACATATATATTTTTTTTTGTAAAATGTGATTATCGTTACCTTAATTTAGAAAGGACGTAACTAACAATTTTTTTGAATTAGCGTTTTCTTCATATTCGTTTAGAAAACCATAACCATTAAAATATTTAAAAATTTTTGAAATTATGAGATTTATTAAGTTTATTCCTCCTCCTGTAACATTTTTAAAATGTTAGTTACGTCCTTTCTAAATTAAGGTAACGATAGGCGGTTTTAATCAGGGAAAATGTATCTGCAAACAATGAATTTTATATTAATAAGTGTTTTTCTATTGCATTTTCATTTTATTTTACAGCTTGAAATCGATGCGGGCTCTGAGTTAACTGAAGAGTTTTTACAAGACGAGTTACATCCTAAGAAAATGCTCCACCGACCGGCTTTTGCCAAACCTAAAGGACCACCAAATCGTGGCGCCAGACGCTTAACCAAACCACATGAACAGTCTTAAGTAGATTTTCAATAAATTTGATATATTTATTTAGGGGTGTTAATGTTAGTTTGTCAGAACCCCCTATCTATTTGATTAGCCTTAGTTATGTTGAGTTTTCTCAATAATATCTATGGAAATATTGCGAAGTAATGAAAGAAATTTCAGTTCAACAATCCAGACTGCTAAATGTGTTTTATTTTAGATTTTTTTCGTTTTTTAATGCTTTTCTTAGCCTTTTATTTAGACAAAGTATAACTAGACTTCTGTGCATTATTTTTATTTTTATTTCTTTGTTATATAAGAAAAATTTATGTATTATTTTTTTCCTTATATATATTATAAAATTTTACAAATCTTACTATAATATACATTTGAAGATTGAGAAATATTTATTTTTCTATAAACTGTCTTACATATTATTGAAGAAAAGCGATATGAAATTTTTGGAGGAAAACATTCAAGTTGGATGATTGTTTTAGTATTTCTGTTCAGTTAAAACAAAATGTAGATTTGTATTAGTAAACCAATATCTAAAATTGTATTTACATTTTAATTTTATCAAAACGACCTCACATAAGTTTCGATATTATAAATTGAATTATTTAATTAAACATACAACTCAAGTTTAATAAACAGTTTTGTTTTTAAAACAACCTTACTAGATTCTAAATCAGTTGTCAATTTGATAGTAAATGTTAGGCGAAACACTACATGTGTAATTTAAAATGTATAAAGTAGAAGAAAAAAACCTTTATGAAATAAATAAATTTATCCCATAAAAAAATTTCGATTGAATTTCATTTTATGATGAAATAAAAAAATACAATTAAATCTTCAAGATAAAAAACATCACGGATTATTTTTGTTTATTTTTCAGAACTGATAATATTTTATTTTGTTTATTCAGGCTAAAGACCATGATATTTCAATCATTTTCAATACCATTCAATCCGGTATGTAATGGAAATCGATCAATTTAAATCGATTTCGATTTGACATAATGATAATGATGTTTCTTTTTGCAAATAACGGATATCAATTAATTTATTCCTCTTTCTCTGCCATTAAATAAATTATATATAAAATATTTGTTCCCAATATTAGGATTATGTCAATAAAATTCGTTTAAATAGTCAAATCGTATTCGATTTTCATCTCTTGCTGGTATAACTGTGTTCCTGTACGTACCCAGTTTTGAAAGCAGCTTATACCTCTATTAATACATTCATCAACAGTGAGTGAGAATTTCTTACAATTCTAGTGTTCGAAAAATACCGCAAGCACAACCACATAACAAACATACGCAAAACTTCTTAACATGTTTAGTGGTCCACCGGTTCCCACTTGACATGATTTTTGTTGTTACCTAAAATACAACACAATTCATACAGGCAATAAAATTGTAGCGTCTTCGTTGTGTTCTATAGAGTGTACGAGCATACGTTAAAATTCACTAGAGTGAAATAACCCGTGTTTAATGGGAAACGATGATCATTTACATGTATAGAAGTTTTGCAAATAGGCCAATGACGCTACGAAAACAGAACGGCAAAAACAATTTTACACGAACTTAGTACCCAGATTTAGAGGGAACAAACATTTCATTTCTCATAATTAACGCCGAAATAGAATTGAAACCAAATGATTTCGAAATTCTCTTTGAAAATTTCCTACAGTTAACAAAGCGAATCGAACTTTTAAACGTTTGAAGTTAGAGAACAACTAATTTTCCAGTGTCTGATACAAAACATACAATTGAAATTTTCAGAACGTTCAAAATGGTTTAACATTGAACACCGAACAACAGCTGCCGATAAAAACTAACTTCGTGATTAACAATAACCACTGTGAACAGGGACTCCAAAAAGTTCAAGCCCAAAAATACTAGTCGTATCAGGGGGATTCTATGGCACAGTTGATCGAAAAGTTACTAGGGAAATGATGGAGAATGAGAGAACTAATTTTAAATACTGTTTATTGATACTACTGACAGCTAAATTATCTTTTATGTTGTTTGCATTGAACGAAAATACGCATTCCCTTTGATTTCTGTCCCTTTTATGTCCACCGAAAGTGTAAAATTGGTAAAATACAGCAGCAAATAAAACTATGAAATGGCCTACTACCACGTCGCCATGAAGATGCATCGAAAAGATTAATGGAAACTCTTAATTATTACTCTATGGTCGTATTTCGATGACACCTGTTATTAGGGTAAATATCAGTTATTTGGAACAATAATAATTTACTTATTTATTCCCTGCTAAACTAGTATTTTTACCAATTTGTATCGGCAGCCGCCTTAAATGACATAGCTCCCCAAACAGTGAACGAAAAATTAGTTTAACAGGAAATAAAGAAAAAATCACTATTCTATCCTGTTTAAATATATTGATATTTCCGGTGGTTATCTCAACTACAATATATCATCCGGTTACATTTTACTACCAAATAACTACAGTATGGCTACATTGTAAGACGCAAATATTATCAACATGGCAACTCTATACTGCATTTCTTTTTGCTGCATTTTTTATTCAAACAGTTATTTTCCAACCTATGGTGAAGAAACTACATATTTAAATTGACTTTTTTAATTTTCGGAAAGTGGTGTAATTTTACTTATCAAAAACTTAATTCCTAAACTATTGAAGTTCTTCGTGAACAAATTGACACTATTTAATGCTTTCCAAAGTGATTTTCTCCCCAACTTTGACATCGTGAGCTTTTAACAACTCTGGCGTAGGTTCCTCTTTTTCGGCAGCCAACTACAAAGTTTTAAGTACTGAATAAAGTTAATTTTAATATTATATTTCATGATTTTACCTTGAAAGACTCGGCAACAGCTTCATCTCTGTTGACTCTCCATTTGTATTGCCAATATCGTACCTCCTGCATAGAGGTACCTGACAATTTCATAATAAATAACGAAGCGGCCCCACCTATACCACCCAGAAAACCACCGATAATGAAGCCGGCAGTCATACCTCTCAAACCCATGTTAAATTTGTAAGCAGCTCCAGATATAGCACCGGCTGCCATGTATTCGATAATGGAAGACTTTTCCCGGTACACCGAAACCAAAGTGATGATACCACTGCAAACACGGAACACAAATAAGAGTAAGTGCATTTTCATTCTGAATGTAGCAAATTAAACAGATGGTTACGAGTATGATGTGGTGAACAAGGAAACGCGCCATCCCCATTTGAAAGCACCCTTTGCAAAGTTCAAAGTAAACTTATCTTGCAACATTCTCTGTAATCAAAAACCACATTATTGTTTATACTTCTCATAATACAAATGATTACTTTAGCATCCAAATGTGACTTAAAAGCACTCGCTTGATTGTTCTCCATAAAGTCCATATAAGCAGTACGTGATTGTATAATACCGCCATATATACCTCCTACCAGAAATCCCATAAAGCCGGCTTGATAAATGGAATTCAATTCGGCTGTAATTGAACCAAATTCACTGCAAACGTAAAATATTTTAGCACCTTCCAAAATTGTTACAACAATATTAAGCTTACTCCACTTTAAACATCTCTTTTACTCGTTCCCAACCGGTTTCGTTACTGGGCGCTCTTTGCACAAATGATTTATAAGTTGGCGAGTCCTTCGATACGATGTCATTCTCGTCCGACTTAAACGTGAGTACGCCTGCCATAAGCCATTTGCCTGTCCTTCGCAAAAAACTCATATTCCCACAGATTATTTGTCTTGGGAACGTTTCAATATTTGGAAAAACACGTCTTTTGATAGACAAAAAAAAAGCGACGGTCTACGAAATCATCTGAATGCAAAGAGAAAGAAGTCATATGTTTAATCTTAGTACTGTAAACTAATCCAGGTACATAGTCGCAGTAGATGTAATTGTGGACAACAAAAACATACATTTTATTTTTGTTTGGGTTCCACATGTTAAATTGATCATATGTATGTGTATACCAGCAAAAAGCGTGTTTTGGTTACACCGCTTGTGTTGTATGAAGCACTGTGCGAAAGCTTAGCGAAACAAATCATTTTCGCTAATTTTATTCATTTGTTTAGACGTCTTTTACCATGTTCAACCCTTCATATTTTTGAATAATATGACTTATCTGTAAATCGTCTTTATCTTTGCAACTTAGCAAGCGGTAATCGCTTGCGTGTAACCTCAATAAGACTAATAATTTTAAATAAATAATAAAAAAAAAAAACAGTTGAATTTGACAGCAGGAGCCAACAATCGGATACAATGACGTTAAATCAGCTGTTCTACTGCGACTACCTGCATTACGAATAGCTGTGTAATCAGCTGGTGCAAACACCTGTTTGTAGTACAACAGCCAGTGTTACCAAAGCAACAGATAAATTTGTTTTGCACAGCATAGTTTTGCTGATTTTGTCCCAAAACAACACACAGAAAAAAAAAACCTAGTGTAATATTACCCTAATTCATGGTTTGATATCAGCCAATGAACTGGGCAACATAGGGTCATAGAATAATACATACATAGATAAACTTATTCTCTCATCTGACGTTTCATTTCACACTCTTCATCGTAGGTTTGTGGAAATGAGAGCAATTAAATTTAAAATTAACTTACACCAGGTGGATTTACAAAATATGTTCACTTAACTTTTTTCTGTCGTTTTGGTGTAGAACTGAAAAATTTAAATATATTTTGCACTTTTTTGTTGACTTTTATCGTTGGTATACATTTGTATTGTATTTAACACAACTAGTTTGCCACAAAAACACGAAATTTGGTTGTTGTTCCTTTGTTGATCGCTGTATACTATTGCCATTATCTGGTATTATTGAACCCACAGTTTCCACCATCCAATTTTTACTTTCCATCGTACCTATGACGTTTAATTTATTGAGCGAATAAAAGCTTCTATGGTATGTATTATTCTATGCATAGGGTCAGCTACTTAATTGCGCAATATCTACATACATATATGTACACAGCAAACAAACTAGTGTAATATTCAAATGGTATCGATGAGACAGCGAGACGATTGAGACGATTTGCATACCTTTGGAGGCGTGTGTCAAGCCAAAAGTACAAAACACATCAACTGGAAGTAAATTTTGCCAATTATAAAATAAAAATAAATGGTTTCCCTTTACATCCCATGTAGGGATTAGGGAGAGCTTCTCACAGTCAGTATTGCGAGAAGCCTTTTCATGGCTAAATACTCGATAGTGTCGCCGTCACTAAGCGGGGTGACCGCCGTCGAAAGAAATTTAAGGTGGTCAGAGCAGTGATCGAACCCACGTTCTCATGCACAAGAGCCGCGCACACTACCATTGCACCACCGACGAATTTTGCCAATTAAATCGATTTAAAAGTGAAATCGATTGAGTGGAAGAAATCAAAATGTAATGAAGTGTTAGAGAAAAATTATTTGTGTAGATCCATAGATAAATACTTAAAGAGTTTCCATTACTTTCGTCGCTGCCTCTTCATGACGACGAGCTAGTAGGCCATTTCATAGAGTTTTATTTGCTGCGGTATTTTACCAATTTTACACTTTCGTTGGACATAAAACGCATAGAAATCGAAGGGAATTCGTATCTTCGTTCAATACAAATAATATAAAACATAATTTAGCTGTCATTAGCATCAATAAACACTAGTGGTCTTCATGAAAGCTCGAAAGAACCTCGTAAACTCGAAAACATCGTAAACTTGCACAGCAAACGTCAAAACAAACAAATTTCCCATACAAAGCTACTTGCTCAAAAGTGGAAAGTTTTCGAGGCAAATTTTCTGCGCAAACGTGGGATGGAGAAACGTGTAAACTTTTGACATTTCGTTGTCATCTGACTAGGATGGATAAATAAGGTGATAGCACTAGAACAGTAGAAAAAGTACACATACATAATACATGCAATTGCTACTGCTACCACCTTATGTATCCATCTTGGTCAGCTGATATGGTTTTGAGCACAACTACGCTGAGCAACTTTACCTGGTGCCTCATGCAACGGTGCGAGTGAAACTTGCGCTGAGCAAAAGTTCTCGGCTTTCACGTTTGCATGAATGCCGCTACTATTTAAAATTAGTTCCTGTCTTCTTTGCTCTCTCATTCTCTATCATCGGCCTAGTAGCTTTTCGGTCAGCTGAGCCATTGAATCCCCCTGGTAGATCCCAATTAACACGAAAATTGTTAAAATTAAAGATTCCTCTCATTCCCTATGTGATTTCCAAGTCTTCCACGGACTTGTGTACATAAAACAGCTCTCGCAAACTCTTATTCGAACTAAGTTCCTTATCGCACGTGTGGGATGGAGGTTAAATGAAAAAATATTAAACAACTTTTTTTTAACCGTATTATGCTACAACCCAGTACTATTTTGTTTCTTTTCTTATAGTAGACTAGATGACCCGACAGACGTTGTCCTGCATAAAATTTCAAGCGATTTGTATGGGAGGTACCACGCCCCTTCGTCCAATTGGACCGAATAGGAAATCTAAACAACCCAGGGCGCCACCCAAGCGCATACAAAAAAAGTTATTCAAATCGGTCTAGAAGTTTAGGAGGAGTTCAGTCACAAACACACGTGCAGTAGAATTATATATATAAAGATATTCATGTTTTCAGTTTGGGTTTGGTTAATACGATTGCATACTTTTAGGTTTTCGTGGTTTAGAGTTTGAAAGTTCTACCAATTCGTTTGTTAGTTTTAAGGTATTATGATATAATTACGGCTAAGAAATTCGGGCTTCGCTGTACGTTTAGAAGTGTAGGGAATTCGATGTTGACTTTTATAAGCTATTTAAGGAGGCAAAGAAAGGATTTCAAACTTTAAATTCTTATTTTGTCTCTATTAGTTCGAAACATATATAGTTGGAGGATATGTTTGATACTTTTAAACGGACTGAGGACTTCTCGTCGTCTCCAAGGCGGAGAAAAGCTTCTAGTGACACATAGAGCCTCTATTACTCTCTTCGTTGCCTCTTCATGATGACGAGGTAGTAGGCCATTTCATCGAGATCGATTTGCTGCTGTTCTTTCCAATTTTACACTAAAATACATAAAACGGACAGAAATCAAAGGGAATGCGTATTTTCGTTCAATGCAAACAACATAAAACATCATTTACCTGTCATTAGTATCAATAAATACTATTTAAACTTAGTTCCTGTCTTCTTTGGTCTCTCATTCTACATCATTTCGCTAGTACCTTTCGAACAGCTGTCCCATAGAAACCCCCTGAGTGATCGTAATTTAATTATACCAGTAACTCCTAACTTGGATAATTTGGAGTCTTTTTCTTATCTCCGAAACCGTCGTCGTCTGTTGTTCCTTCATCCACTGAAGTCAGGCACCGTGATCATTGCTAGTTTTATTATAAAAATGATATATTTATACACCTCGCATAATGACGTCGACACTATCGAGTATTTAGCCATGAAAAGGCTTCTCAAAATACCGTTCGGAATCGTTGTAAAATCTGTAGGTCCCTATCAGTGAGTATAAAACTAGAAAGCGCACAGCTCACTGGTTGTGAGCTTCCCAATTCCTTCATGGGATACCATTTTTTAAATTATCAATTCGAATTACACTTGCGTTATTATACAATTTCTTATTTGATATATACTTTGTGTACTGACTTGGTGCTGCTCTGTACCTTTCGCATACCCAAAAACGCCGGCGTTACGTTGAACCAGGCAGGGCAGCCATATGTTACTTTCGTTTGTCTTGATTGACTACATAGCCCCAAACCCCTGCGAATAATAGATATACTAGTTTTATTTCTAAATCAAATTTATTACAGACATATTAGTCATAAATTAGCAAATACAAAAATCATTCCCTATTATAAAGTTTATATCTTGAAGAGAAACACGAACTCGTCTTGTCATATGTTAAAACACCAACTCGTTCTGTCAATATTCTTAAACTACCATTAAACGTGGCGCAATATTCATGGACATCAGTTCTTGGAACAACAATTTAGCAGCATAGGGTAAACGGACTTGCGATATCTGTGTCTTATTCTTACAGCCCTTGCATTCAAATGTGTTATTGCGAAGATTAGCAATTGCAATTAGGCCACAGAAATTACAAACGTGTATACGATAAGGATCCGACACTTCAAATAGACGTTCCCTTAAGAACTGAGCAGCACCGTGAGATATTTGACAATCACGTTCCATCTCTCCGAAACGCAAACCGCCATCACGAGCCCTACCTTCCATAGGTTGTCTCACGAGAATTTGCACAGGACCTCTGGCTCGAGAGTGGATTTTGTCATCCACCATGTGCTTAAGACGTTGATAGTAAGTGGGACCCAAGAATACTTGGGCATTAATCTTGCGACCAGTGTGACCGTTGTACATAACTTCATTGCCACGCAACTGATAGCCGTATTCTTGTAGGAAAGTTGAGATTTTTTGTACGTTTACGGCATCATTAAAGGGTGTGGCATCACCGATTTCTCCCTTGTTGGAACCCAATTTACCTTGGAGACACTCAATTAAATGGCCAATTGTCATACGAGATGGAATGGCGTGAGGATTGATAATAATATCAGGAGCCAAGCCCTCTGCTGAAAAAGCCATATCTTCTTGACGGTATTGAATACCGCATGTACCCTTTTGCCCATGACGTGAGGCAAATTTATCACCAATTTGAGGAATACGTACCGACCTGACACGAATCTTACAAAACTTGTAACCCTCACTGTTTAGTGTTAACATAACCTGATCAACAATACCAGTTTCCGAGTTACGCAAGAATGTGGAGGCATCTCTTTTTGAAAAACGCTTTGTAGTACTGTCCAACTCATCATCGTTTTCGGGTAGAGTAATGGTCTTTCCTATGACTACATCATCACCGGACACACGAATACCAGGGGCGATAATACCATCGTCATCCAATTTGTCGTAGTGAGCGTTACGCATTCCTTGACATGTGGTGCGAGTAGGTTTCTCAAAGTTCTCCTCTTGGTCGCCGATGCGTTTGTTCTCAGAGTCTTTGTAGGAACGGTAGAACACAGACCTGAAATAACCACGTTCGACGGCAGAGGCATTCAAAATGACAGAATCTTCTTGGTTGTAACCGGTGTAGCAGAGAATGGCGACTATTGAATTAATACCAGCTGGCAGCTCTCTGAAACGCAAATATTCCATTGACCGAGTGGTGACCAAGGGTTTCATAGGATAGTAGAGCACATGGGCTAGAGTGTCCATCCGAACATGGAAGTTGGTAATATAAACACCCATAGCTTGTTTACCTAAAAAATAGAAAGGGAAATATCAAGATAAACAGAAACTATAATGCTACCGATGTCTAAATTACCCATAGCGCTTTGATAGGTGTTACGAGGTGACTGATTGTGATCAGGGAACGGTATAATGGATGCACATACACCCAATATCATAGCAGGATGAATTTCGCAATGTGTATATGTGGTACAATAGGCATAATCTTTATCTTGTTTCAAATCATACGGAGACATGGCGATCATAACAGTTTCCTCTTCCAATGTATCGATGTACTCCACCACACCAGAGGCCACCAATACTTGCCAACTGTAGTTGTTGTAATCGCGCTCCTTTAACATTTCCACATGTGTCTTCTTGAGCAGCAATACACCATTTTCCACAATCAGCAAGGGACGACAAATGCGGCCAGCATCAGTGTAAATACGAATCTCACGATCACGAATGTCTCGAATCATAGACACTTCTGACACAATGATATCCATCTGTCTTCTCAGCTTCCTCAATGTAGCCATCAATTGTTCGGGATCACGATGGATTCCTACCCAACAACCGTTGACGAAAATCTTTGTAGCATCAGCTATTGCTGAGGGTGCTATTTCTTCTAAATTCTCCATGGACCACTCCTCCAAGAACTCCAGAATAGGTGAAGGTTGAGAACCGACAGAAATGTAGGCCATCAGAGCAAGATTCTTTACCAAACCCACAGCAGCTCCCTCCGGAGTTTCGGCAGGACACAGCATACCCCACAGAGTGTTGTGCAATTGACGTGGTTTGGCCAATTTACCATCACGTCCAATAGGTGAATTGACACGTCGTAAATGGGATAAGGTGGAAGCGAAAGTTAAACGATTCAATACCTATAAATAAAGTAAATGAATTATAATGTTCAAAAAGTTTTGTGTATGTCAAATGTGATTCCTTTCGTTGAAGTGATTTTTCTTTTCTATGGATATCTTACATCTTAATATAAAAAAAAATTACAAATTTCCATTCACTTTTCATATGGAAAATATTAAAATTTTTTTATGAGAAATGTTAGTTAAACGAAAATGGAAAGTTTCCTTAAAACATTTTGAGACACATCATTCCTTAGAGAAAACTCAATGATTTCCGAAGAATAATTTGTGCTTTATTTTTAAAAACATACCTGAGATACACCTGCACGAGCCTGATGAGCTTTTTTCTGATCACCCCAGTTACCGGTAGCCAATGAGTAGCGCAGGCCGTCAGTAATAATGTTGGTCTTAATGGCCAATTCCAAATTGAAGTCCTTTCCACGATCAATGAACTTTTGCGTATACATTCGTACCTCTTTCATTAGATTTTTGAATAGACCACGGAACAAAAATGCCATAAGGGGACCAGCCAAGTCAAGACGTTTATTACCTAAAAGAAAATGATGAAAACAATTGAGCTGATATCAAAAATCCAATACAACGTTTACAATTATCCACAACTCTTACCGTAGTGATCCCGATCGTCCAATTCTCTGCGACCTAACGACGCCAATAGCAATCGATGAACCATATAGCCCAGAAAGTATGCTTTCTTTGTTTCACAGAAATCCGACACACCCACATGAGGCAACATTTCTTTCTGTAAGATTTCCTTTGCATATTTAATACGTTTATCTTTGGTTACACCGGGACGTGCACCTCTAGTACCAATAAAATTCAGAGCGACATTTTGTTCCTGTACGACGAACGCCTCATCCAGTGAAGGTTTCACCATTTCCATCATTTCGGGATCATCGAAATCGTAAATAATGTGTTCTAAGATATCACGATCAGCCACAAAACCCAAAGCACGGAAAACAATCATAATTGGAATTTCCTGTTTGATGTAGGGTAAAATGGCAATGATACGCTGACCAATTGCAGACTTTTTGATATTCTGTGAACCTCTAGCCATCATGTTAACCCATAGCGTGGAAGTGGGTCGAGAGCTATGCTCCAAACAAGAACGGATTTCCGCTTTATATGCATATTTGCCATCTTTCATGCTGAATACGTATACAGTGTTGGTTGCCATTTTCTCCTGGGCAATTAAAACTTTCTCGGAGCCGTTAATGATAAAATAACCACCGGGATCTAATGGGCATTCGTTTAACTCTGTTAAATCACGATCTGTCAGCTGTGAAAGTAGACAGTAAGTGGAACGCAACATAATCGGAATTTTGCCAATAAATGTCTTTTGATGTTGTGTCTCAACTGGAGCTTGTCCTTCGATAATTTTTGTTTTGGTTATGTCCACATATAGAGGAGCGGAGTATGTCAAATTTCTCAAACGAGCCTCATTAGGCATCATAGGACTGGGCGAACCATCTTTTTCCCAATGTGTCGGTTTGGAGAGATAAATTTGCTCGAATTTCAAGAGGAAACGGGGCTGAAGTGTTTGGGTGCAAATACACAATTGTTAAATAGTTTTCTGATTGGCATTATTTTATATAAATTCAATTTCGCTTACCGGTGTCTCGATCTCCCCTGATGTGTGTTGTGCCTCAGCCTGCAAGTCAATGGCTGGCGAGTCCTCGACAATACGTTGCACTGACATCTGAATAAATTCATCAAAACTGTCCAGCTGCTGACGTACTAGACCTTTTTCATCGAAATAGGCGTTGATAACAATCCAACAAGCTTCCTGCCACAATTCATGAGAGATTTCTTCTGCATTCTCCTCCTCGTACAATTCTGTATATTGAAACAAAAAATTGTTTTTGGTTTGAACTCAGTGGAGACCTGGGGCTCCAATTTCGCCATGTTTTTTACGACACATTTACCAAAATTTCTTCGCCATTTCCCATTTAATTTCACTTACCTTCTTCATTGTCGTACATCATTTTGAAGGGCTTTTATTAGTCCTTGTTTTGATTACAATATTTGTTAATTTTGTAATCAGATTTTAATATATTTACTGTTTAATAGTCCAACTAAAAATATTACCAAAGTAAAACCTGCATGTTCGTTCGTCAAGCGGCTTTCCCTCGGGTGGTTATTTTATATTTTATTTTTGTAAATATATTTGACAGTTGCTTGTGTGCTATATTGTTGCCAGATTGTATGTTCTGTGGTTAGGTGTAATCTCGGCTAAAGTGTGATTTAATAGGCCTGTTTTGTTATTCCCTGCTTAACTAATTCTGTGACCTCTTTGTATGGGGAGCATCGCTTTTTTTAAGAGGCTCATCACACAAGTCGTCGAATTATTAGTTTAGCGAGAAATAAAAAAACACGCTAAATAGTAAAACTAGTACAAGTTAGTTTAAACAAAAATAACGAAAAGATCTTTCTGGAGCTCAATTTTTACAAAAGTATGGGGAGGAAAAAATAGTAAATGTGCTGAAACCTACGTCAAAAATGTGGTTATAACATGGTTCTCGTCCAAAATGTACAATATAAAATCCACAGCACTGCTAGATTTACTACAGCTGCCATGAGCGAAAGCACTAATTCGGGTGCGGATTTATAGTTAGTGAACAGTTACCGGAAGAGATTAATCGGGAGTTGATTGATCTCTTGTATATCCGCTGACAGGTTGCTTAGTGGGCTGTATTCTAGGTGAGAGGGATTATATAAATATTTATTTATTTATTTGTTGTATTATTTAAACCGTACAACAAGATCTAATGTCTTATAATTACAGTACAGAGATGTCTTAGGGCCGTTCAAGTATTACGTAAGCAGATTTATTACAATTATTAACCCCCCTCCCCCTTGTCATCAAAAGCAAGCAAAGCTCTGGGCCTAAATTAGCATAACATTAATACAATTATTAAGAATTGTGAAACATTTTTGTTACAAATTACGATTATAAAGAATCTAAAAATACTTATTAATTTTGAGAAATACAACATTAAATCACAGAGTAGAAACAATATACATTTTGACAGTGAATAATTTATACATAGTTTAAAACAAAAAAACTTAACTAAATTGTGCGATATTATGGATATTTCTAACATTGACCGGTAAAGCATTCCACAAACGTATTACACTAATAAAAAATTGACGCTCAGATACAAGAGAATTGTG